>VYZX01016969.1:0-27209 GCA_013401335.1 Brachypteracias leptosomus | reverse complement strand
TTTATCCCTAGTCTTATGTATCAAAAATGTACAAAGAATGTAGGAGCAGGGACTTGGACATCAGACCTTCTTTTTTTATTCTTTTCTTCTCTACTTAGTGCCTGGGGTCACACTCCCAGTCTCTGGCCAATTACATCATTTTTTTCCTGTATTTTGATAGTGCTGCAGTGTCAGTTATTGAGTATATCCTCTTCCCGAGAATAGCTAGTCTTATGTGCTTAAGAGAGGTGAGAAATACTGAATTTGATCCCTGCTGTAGGGAGATCTGAAACCCCCTGTCTGTGTTGTGGAGACACGTTCAGGACAAAACTGTTTTTCTGAGGTACATCTCTTGCTTCTCCCCACTTACTATGTCTGGGTTTATGCTACACAGTGAAACATGCAAGTTAGATGCCTGCTGGATCAAATGAAAGCTATTCCAAAAGAAAGTGGTCTGAAATTCTTACAGTGTAGACACTGAGACCTCAGCACCAAGTGTTTTTTTGTTTTACAGATTTTCCAGTGTTGCTTTGTGCTACTTGTTAGTGCCAGCTGATGTGAGCTTCTTGGAGAGAACCAGGGAAGAAGGTAATCCTACTGACAGGGGCAGCACCAACATCTCTGTTAGCTTTTCTCCACTGCTGCTTTTCATGAATCCTGACTGAAAGGGTTTACATTCAGCATGCTCTGCAATCAACTTGCTTGAATGACTTCAGCAGAGGAACGTCCTCTTTCAGTTCTAAACGCTATTTTTAACTTAAATTGGGAATGGGATTTTCAATTGTGTGACCTTTAAAACAAGAGTATTTTTCTGAGAGCAACAGCTGACTTTTTAATTATACGGTAAAGAGAAAAATAATTCATCTTAGGAAAATCAACATTGTGCTTATTAGGTTCTAGCTAATAAGGGATAATAATTTAATTGTATGTATAATTATTTTTTTATTTATCTTAGGTAAGAATAGAGCACTCGTATTTATCATGAGGAGATCGTCTATCACATTTAGAGTCCAAAGAAGCTAATGAATGGATTACAGTAATAATGGGAATAGATGAAATAAATTGTCCTGCAGAAACAGAAGTTGGAGTCTAAATTTAGTATTTCTGCAGTATAATTTTTTCAGCTATGTCTATATGACACACTCGAAAGGAAAATCTTGTGAACTGAATCATGCAAGATGATCAGCATCATTTGACAGATCCCTTCTAGAAGTATAATGGTGCATTCCCTCAGGCTAATGCTATATAGACCAGACAGATTAAGAATGGTCTGAGATTCCTGTGGCAGGTGATTATTCACAAAGTTTCTAATTCAACAGAACATTCAAAATCCAAAGAATTATTATTAATTAATAACTTAATTAATTATATTAGTATAGTAAGTGAAAAGTGCTAATTTAATTCTACAATTCTGAACTCTGTGAGAAGGTTATTATTCAGGAATTCTTTCAAATTTTTCATTTTCTTTCAACACAGGATTCTTGTGTTGATGATACTGGGAAACCAGAGAGGTAATGATAAAGGGAAGGAGCTTGGGAAACAGAAAGACTGAAAGAAGTTGCACAGCTAAGAATTTAAAAGGAGATATAATTAGATTTGTTCATTAAATAAAAAGGATTTGTCTTTCTAGTACCATGGGATCATGGTAATAGAAAGTAATATGCTACTGAAAAGAGCATATTTTACCATAAAAAACAGAGTTAAAACTACACAGTTGGCTGAGATTTCTTTTAAAGGTAACTAGCAATTTTACATATCTCAATATCTAATAATATCTCCTGAGTTACTGTAAATTGACATCATTCTTAGAATGTTTTTCTCAAAGTTCAGCTCCCCAGTTTGTAGGCTTTTCAAACTTGAATCAAAAAGCTGAAAGTATATGAACTTTCAAAATTAAACAATTAAACCTAATTGTTATTTTGCATTTTATTTGTCATGGGTTATGCTGTTTGCTCAACGGTTTCTTAATTGAAGCATGTAGATATCAAGGTTAAGTCTGTCACCAGTTATTAGAAATATCTTCTCTTTCAAATCATCCTAATGATTTGCCAGCCCTTTTCAGATATTTTTCAATCTCCAGATTTTGATTCCCAAAATTCCTGCAGAGACCCTTTAGCATATCCAGCTCCTTCTGTTTCTCTTAGTCAAATGGCTGCATGAAAATGTGGAGAGGGAAGAATTCCCCGGAGAAAATCTTGGTCTCATCCTGCTTCCCCTAATATAACAGTTCAGTGAAATTATGGAAAAGATACTATGNTCCAGGGATGGTGACATCCACTTCCCTGGGCAGCCTGTTCCAGTGCTTGACAGCTTTTCCAGTACATAATTTTTTCCTAATATCCAACCTAAACCTCCCCTGGCACAACTTGAGGCCATTTGTTCTCATCCTAATGTCCTTCTTGTGTTGGGAGCTCCAGAGCTGGATGCAGTACTCCAGGTGAGGTCTCATGAGAGCAGAGTAGAGGGGGAAAATCACCTCCTTCAACCTGCTGGTCGCGCTTCTTTTGATATCATTAGTTAGAGCTTTATATATGTACATTGTAAACTACTTGAAAGTAAGATGGAGACCACAAAGTTCCTTGAAATTTATCAAAGACTCTCTGCGTGAAAAACAGTAAGTAGAAAAGTGATCATTTTATACCAGCTCTGCAGTTTTGAACTGCTCTATAAACATGTCTTCTGCAAAACAGTCTCAATACATCGAGATTTCAGAATGCTTGAATGTTCATCTCCCGTGTTTTCCTCCCAGAATGATCCAGTGGAAAGGCTACATTGGCAAAAAAAAAAATTTCTTTCAAGGAGAAAAAACAAAATTATTACTGCT
The DNA here is from genome assembly GCA_013401335.1 of Brachypteracias leptosomus. Classification (NCBI taxonomy): domain Eukaryota; kingdom Metazoa; phylum Chordata; class Aves; order Coraciiformes; family Brachypteraciidae; genus Brachypteracias; species Brachypteracias leptosomus. The sequence goes on along the minus strand of VYZX01016969.1, from coordinate 24,406 downwards.
CCAAATTTTTCAGGCTAAGTTTGTGAAAGCATTTGGGTCTTGCTGCTGACGTATGTCGCCTTTGGATAATACTCAGTATGGGTTAGGCTGGTAAAACCTGGCCCTCAAATAGAGGAGCAAACTCTATTCAGTATTTTTAAAGGACCATTTTGATGCCAGGTGACAATGGCTCCTTTCACAATGATTAATAGAGGGTCATTGTATTGATCTTTCAATAGAGATCAGCCCTCCTACGGTTGCAGAGTACAGCAATAGCTCCTGGGGTATAATATACTTCTCAATTGGCAATAATGCTGAAAATGACTAAATGTGTCTCTGTGTGTTCCTTCTTGCCCATGCTATTACCAAGCCATAGAGAGGGAGGACAAAGAGCAAATTCCATTCGAGGTAATGGGCTGAGGTTGCTCAGATCATTACTTTTACTGTTAGTGAACATACTACACAACTTCTTCACAGAGTGCTGGTGTTTATTCCATCCCTAGTACAGCATAGGTTGGTGGTGCTGGCTGTGGCATGTTCATTCCCTGGTCTATAAAGCTATGCTAAGGGCTCTAGCAAAAAGCAGGTTTGTTTACCTTGCCCAGCAGGTATGGATGATTAAAACTTCTCTGTACTTTGAGCATGAAAGTGATAAAGTTGATCCAAAGTATGACATTGAGACCCACATCTTTCCAGCTATAATGGGATATATGTATATATTTGACCTCGGTGCTGGGGAAGGTTATGGAGCAGATCATTTTGAGTGTCATCACATGCACATATAGGGCAAATAGGTGATCAGGCCCAGTCAGCATGGGTTTATGAAAAGCAGGTCCTTCTTAACTAGCCTGATTTCCTTCTGTGACAAGGTGACTTGCTTACTGGATGAGGGAGAGGCTGTGGATGCTGTCTACCTAGACTGTAGTGAAGCTTTTAACACTGTTTCCCACAGCATTCTGCTGGAGAAACTGGCTGCCCATGGCTTGAATGGGCATATGCTTCCCTGGATAAAAAACTGTCAGGATGGCAGCGCCCAGAGAGTGGTGGTGAATGGAGTTAAATCCAGCTGATGGTATTCCCCAGTTTTCAGTACTGGGGCCTGTTCTCTTTAATATCTTTTTCAATGATCTGGATCAGGAGATTGAGAACACCCTCAGTAAGTTTGCAGATGACACCAAGTTAGGTGGGTGTTTTGATCTGCTTGAGGGTAAAGAGGCTTTATAGAGGGATCTGGGCAGGCTTGATTGATGGGCCAAGGCCAATGGGATGAGGTTTAAGAAGGCCAAGTGCCAGGTCCTGCACTTGGGTCACAACAACCCCATGCAATAACACATGCTTGAGGAAGAGTTGCTGGAAAGCTGCCAGGCAGAAAAGGACCTGGAATTGCTGGTCAACAGCCAGCTGAATATGAGGCAGCAGAGTAGCCAGATGGCCAAGGCAGCCAACAGCTTCCAGGCTTGCATCAAAAATAGTGTGGCCAGAAGTACTAGGGAAGTGATTGTTTCCCTGTACTCAGCACTAGTGAGGGCACACCTCAAATACTCTGTTCAGTTTTGGGCCCCTCGCTACAAGAAAGACACTGAGCGTCCAAAGAAGGGCAGCAAAGCTGGTGAATGTCTAGAGTACAAGTCTCAGGAGGAGCAGCTAGGGGAACTGGGGTTGTTTAGCCTGGAGAGAATGCAACTCAGAAGATACCTTATCACTCTCTACAGCTACCTGAAAGGAGGTTGTAGTGAGGTGGAGGTGGGTGTGTTCTCCCAAGTAACAAGACAAGAGGAAACAGCTTCAAGTTGTGGCAGAGGAGGTTTAGATTGGATATTGGGAAAAGTATTTTCTCAGACCAGTCCTATTCATCAATTAAGTAGGTTCAGATTACATCTCCATTATAAAATGTGTTTATATTTTTTTGTTTCTGTTTTATGCTGAGGCAACTGTTTCCCATAGACTCATTCCGCTATAAAAATCAAATGATGCCATAGTAAGTACATATCATTTTTTGACACATTAAAATCAAGATCACACCATAGTGTACTTTTAAAATTATAAAATAGTAACATTATAAATTTTAACTAGTCAAATTTCTTTTTATCAAAGCATAAGTGTACAAATGCTTTTTTAGTTTCTATTTAACATACATTGTTATCTGTTTCTCTGGATGATTCAATATGTCATATTTAATTAAAAACCCAGGATCACTCTGCCATAGCTGTAGTTTATGATTTTTAATTACCATAAAAGAGTCTGGAAATGCAACAAATGTATTCAAAGAATTATAATAACTTAAAATGTATTTAAGAGTAATTTCAAATGTTTGTATATTAGAGCAATTTTTATTGGGTTTTAGTCAATAAGATATTACATAATGGCAATGCATCATGTGAACTGAAATCCCTGCCTGGAATATCTGAATTTCTAACATGGAAGTTGAGGTGGAGGTTTCCTAGGAGGACAGGTTGAGAATGTAAAAGAATGTACCTGAGTACCAGAAAAGTCCCAGTGAAAAAGTAGTTAAAGAGAAGAATATTTATTTAGTGAACTTGATAGGAAATAATGGAAATGATATTGTGTGAAAACCAAAAATTAGTGTATTCTTTCCTCCCACTGTCAGCAGAGGAGAAATGTGAATTGGAGAGAAAGGAAGAGCCAGGCTGCAGGAAGTATAAATTGATATTGATCTCAGTAGATATGTATTATTTTACATTAGTAACATTCTGGCCCTATTTTGAAGTGGAAGCAGACTTATATTGATGAAGAAGCTTGATTAAAGCTGACACTTCACACTGTGGCCTCAGTGCTTGTGGAGGGTCAGGCAAAGCCAGCCTCTGGTCTCATGACACACAAACCAAACTTTGCTATCGATTTGCAGTTTTGTATTTGCATTGTTCTGAAAAACTGTTGTCGAGTTCAAAAGCTGGCACATAGGCATGTGGCAGAATAACAATGACAACCTCATGAGGATATCTATATCAAACTTTTGTCTTGGGTATTTAATGTCTTTGGAGACAAAGGAAAGACAATGTGAAGTGTGTCTTCTTCCACCTATGTAATAATATAAAAATTATCTAAAAATGTCTAGATGTGATTAATACTGCACTAAGTGAAATAACGTGTAAATACCATCAATTTATCTTCACAGGCACTGCAAAGGTCTTGGAAAATAATTAATCAGTGTGGGGGGGGGTGTCTCAGTTTAAAAATATGTTCATAAATTTTCTGAACTTACCTGAGATAAAGAAGCAAAACCACCCAGTGTGTCAAAACAAAATGTATTAGTGGAAAGAAAACCTCTCTCACCCTAGATTTGCACTTTCTCAAGTTCCCAGAAAAAATATTTCTATAAGATAATTACAATAAATGGAAAAAAATTGATGAAGTACAGAATTTTAATACGGAGTAGCTCTTGATTCCTTTATTATCCAAGCACAAGCCTTAATGAGGCCTTTGAGCCACAAAATAATAATGATGAAAATATAAAACTTCAATAGCAGTCAAAGATTTTATATGATATTGTTTTAAAATCTAACAATCTGTAGCAAACATATATAATCTCTATGTCTACATATAATGTGTTATTCTCACACTTTCAGTGAAAACTTTTTTCCAACATGTTTAAGGGAAGACTGGCAAAAGGTTTTCTTCTTGGCTGTCCATATTAATTAGCTTCACTTGGTCTTTGCTGAATTAAACAACTCAACATGGAGAGAAATAACTCATCTAAGAAGTTTCAGCAGATAAAAGCAATCCAAAACATTTAGCTGTTTTTAAAATGTTTTGCAAAATTACCGTGTTCACAATACCTTTATTTTTTACAATGTTCTTAAACTACAATGAAAATGAATCTTCTCAAAATTAGTATTTCATTCAAAATCATGTAGTAGGTTAAATCAGTTAATTGTAAACACCACAAAAAGTACTTAGGGCTACCAATAGTTAGTAGAAACATTTAAAATGCTACTGAGATCCAGAGATGCTTAAAATGTGTAATATATTCTCACAATAAGAAAGTGAATTTTCAGAAAGTAGATTCTTTCAGCATTAATTTGCAACATTTAGATAAATATTTCATACAATTTGTAATAGTCACTCTACACTGCAAGTTTTGACAAAAAAAACCCTGTGACAATTCTATGTGTATTATTTACTCTGCCACAACACTGCATCTCAAGTAAATATCCTGATACCTAAGTAGAGGTTTAGGTTATTAAGATGACTACCCGTGCAATGTCAAATCAAGGGCTGACTCATGTATAATTTTTAAGAAACACATTCATGATGAACCTCGCAGTTTGCAGGTTCAGCCATAGATTTATATTATGAAACAAACAAGCACTTGAACAGGCTTTAAGGAAAGCATTTGTTCTTTTTTGACCTTTTTTCTCTAAGTGTTCTTTTGGAGAATGAATACCACTAGAAATGCAGGTGCAACAACATTTCAGGCATTCGGGAAAATAGAAAATGTTTATGTGTTTGTGTGTCTCTCTAGAATTCTTTAGGAGAAAGGAGTGAAAGCAAATAGATACCAATCAGAGAATCACCTTGTAACAATGAAAATAAAAGTCTAGAGAGGAGTGGAAAAAGATCGGAATTCTGTTTTCAACATCATTTATCACTCAGAATTTTTCGAATTTGTTAGAAAGGTTTCACACACCTGTTTATTTGGTAGCAAAGGACATCCCCATCCAAAATAATGCTGTTATAAATTGTATAGCTCAGCAAGAGAAATTGATTGAAACTACAGCAAATATGCTCCTGAATTCTCAAAATTGTTTCCTTTTAATTTAACCCAAACATTTGGAAATAACTGCCTGGGTGATCCCTAATTTCAGCTGCCTACTAATTATTTTCTTCTTAAAGTGAATAGGTGTCAGGGATTTGCTGGAGTAATTCTTGACCTTTCAAGTCAAAAGACACAGTTGATTACTGTAAAGTCTAATTATCTCTTACAGAGATATTTATTATTGCTAACTTTGCTTTGAAAAAATTAGGATTCTCAGTGCATACTTAATGAAAGAGGAATGCTGCTCTAGGGGTTGAACTAGACCAGGTGACTAACTTTTGGTTTTCTACAACCTTTGTAGGTTTTAGCAACATGCTTGAACAACTCCAATTTCTTGAACAATGAGGCTCAAACACTCAGATATATTGCTGATTTTTAACAGAGACAGGACATAAACCTTTATTAATATCTGGCCTTCTGATAATACTTTGTCTAATGCAGACCAGGATATCATTCACCTCCTTTGCAGAAAGGGCACATTGCTGGCTCATGTTCAACTCGTTGTCCACCAGGACCCCTGGGTCCTTTTCTGCAAAACTGCTTTCCAGATGGGTAGCCCCCAGTATATATTGGTGCATGGGATTGTTTCTCCCCAGGTGCACAAATTTGCACTTCCCCTTGTTGAACTTCATGAGGTTCCTGACAGACAATTTCCACAGTCTTTTACAAACTTGCTGAGGGTACACCCTGTGCCATCATCCAGATCATTAGTGAAGATGTTAAACAGGACTAGTGCCAGCATTGGGTCCATTAGCATATCAGTGACATACCAGCAGTGGCATCATGAAAAAATTATTGGATGTACTTTGACTTGAAAATATTTTGCCTTCTGGATTCTTACAATAATAGTCAGTAGCAGTACTCAAAACTTGCCCATACTGAGAAATTTAGCTGAAAGAACTCCAATAGTAAAATGAAAAAACAGGGGGGAAAAAAAAAGGTTTCAAAAAAGTAGCAAAGATAATAATCTACAGTCTTATTCAGTAACAAACCTTGCATCAAGGTAAGCCATTTATTTCAAGTGACATGTAGATCCCTGAGGCTTTGAGGGCGCAGCTCATTTATGTTGTTAGACACTGACACACACAGACTAATGAAAGATAGGGAAAATGTGAGAAAATTGAAGAAATCATGGAAGTAAAGGCAAGATAGCTGTCAGGAAGCCATGCATGGTCATAAGCAACTTATAGAGCCTACATTCAGGTATAATGTCTCTAACGAATATGACCTCAATAAATGCAGCCCATTAAATCCTTAGAGTCAGTACAGCTTCAGAGCTATTTGTATGTAAATTACTGCATTTTCTGTCGCCCAGTATTGTCTGACAGTTATAAGCATAATATTTCATTGTTGTTGTTCATGTGATTTATGTTCCAGTTATGTTTAAAAGCTACAGAGAAGAGCTACTGGTGTCAGCAGAGCTTGGTACTCTCCAAAAATTGAATCTAAACAGATTCAAAGGACCCACACTTTTGGATTTTTTTTCTAATTTCCCAGTATTAAAACATGTTGCCTTTAAATGTTGCCACACTTAGTTGTTCACTAGAAGATATAATGCATTTCACAGCTAACAAACATATTAAGACTGGCCGAGTAGGCTATTGATTTAATATAATCTAATTATATGACACTGTGATAAGAAAAATGAAACTGTGTGCAAGAGGGCTATATCGTTAGCTACCTAGAGATACACAAGCTTTTCCAGACTTAGTCCTGCAGACAGATGTCAATAAATAAAAAGGTAAACAATAGTCAGCATTGATAATCAAATACATCTAAGTTTGGAATAAGATGTCAATTGACAAGGAACATGTCAAATACTGTGATCCATAATGCTATATTTTAAAACTTATTAGCATAAGGAGAACAAAATGAACAAAAGACAGCAAAACAGAGTCATATGGCATTGATGAGAAACAGAAAGAAGTATAAAAAGTTACACTCTTTCCATGCTTATAATCTCAGAAGAATTCTGTGACCTAGTTCATTCTGTATCACTATAATCAGGCTAGACTTGGGCCCAACTTGATTATGAGAGTTGTGCAACTGTTCACAAGTCTGAAGGCAACAGTCTACACTATGTTGGTAACAGGTACTTGAGATACTAGAGTCTTCTTAACTGAGGTAGTAAATCTAAGGTCAACGTTTTTTGACCCTGTGCAACACCTACATTTAGATGTTTGAACTGGCATACGGATCTGAGAAGTGGATGACTTTATCCTCTGTGCTCATAGCAATGTTAGCTCTTTTTCTCCTTTCTAGCTTTACCATCTTGCCTAGTATGATACGAAGTTATTTAAAACTAGATTATATCTTTTCTTGACAATTTCCACTTGTCAAGGATGCTGTCCATACCCACACCTATGTTCTCCAGAGCTCTTCCCAGAAAGATAATTTAAGAAGATTAATTAAAATTTTCTTATTAAATTCACCACAGTGAACTATAAACAATAAGCATAACCATCTTCAGTGAAATTTGGGGTGAACTGGTCTGTATCGGACATGAACATAATACAGGTTAGGTTACAGCCTAAACTGTTATTCTTATTTGACCTAAGCAATTAAACCAAAATTTGGAAATCTGTAAACCAGTTTCCTCCAAAGAGAAACTGCTGAAGAATGGCCAAACTCTTAGTTCCCTGAACAAAGGAAAAGGCACTTCTTGCTCGTGATGCCAAACTCCTTTCAGTTTACATTTAACTTAAAAGATCTCACTGCTGTGCCACCAGGGCTTTTATGATTGAATATGGAGTTTCCCATCTGGCTCACCGGTGTCCTTCTCTTCTGCCTTGCCTCCAACCTCCCCAGGGCTATGCCTCATAGACTCTGTCAGATTTAGCTGCAGTGATTCCAAAGCTTTCAGGCATTAGCTATTTGTTCTACTCCTTCATCAAGCAGCATGTCTTGCCCTCAGCAAGTGCAGCTAAAGCCTGAAAATAATAATAAAAATGCAAATTGATGGCTGGTTTCAGTTAATATGTCAAGTTATGAACTAGTACAGTTCCTGCAATCACAGCCCCCAGAAGAAGTAGAAAGGAAACGCTTGAAGTAATAAGCTCTTCACGCAGCTCTGTGATTACACGATTACATATGAATATATGATTAGTACCCTTACACACCACTTCTTCAAAAACAAGATAAGAAACTGCCTTTGCCTATGTAAATAACATGGTGTAGCAATCTCAGGAGTGTGTCTTTGTTTTAACATGACGTATACTTAAACACGAGTTAGAGTCAATTATCTTTCAGCTATACCTAGTCCTGTGAAGAAATTTAAAAACAGGAAGTGTGTATGTTAGCCAGTATCAGTTGCGTGTTAAGTCAACCTACAGCATTATAATTCTTTGAATATCAACACATAGTGAGTTGTAATTTAGGAGGAAAACATTATGTGAAGATCACTATAATATCATTTCACCCTTCAGCAAGCAATATAACATAGCTATGAAGATTATTTACATACTGGCAGCTGGTCTGATAATGCCCTTTGCTCCCTATCATCTAGGCTGTGCCCACAGAGCCCAAGACTACTTACGGAGATCTTAGCATTTAGCAAACTCAGTAATTTCATATGGTCAGAGGTGGCTTGTATAGTCTCTGTAAAGAATGAATGGCCCAAATTTTATTTGCATCATGATGCTGGTTTTTTGCAGCACAATAGTGTTGCAACCCCATCTCCCATGAATCGTAAGTGTAGCCATATGCTACTTTTCTCCTTATGTCATCCCATACTTCAAACAAGTTTATCCCTATCTGCCTTATGTAAGAATATATCTGGTATTTAAACAGTTTTTGATGCAGTGGATTTTTTTCAAATTGTTAATCTACTCAATAAGTTGTTATTCCTCTTTTCAACTCAAGTAGTTATGACAGCACAATATTGCATTTCATTTTATTTAGTGGGCTGTGGCATCCCATAACTGTGACCTTTTCTGTGGACTTGCTTATAGCTGTCAGGCATTATGACTTGTAGTGATCCGCAAAAATGCTATTGCATTATCTCCTGATAATGTAGAGTACCATATAATATATCACTGTTGTAATAACAGCCTTTGATTTATTCAGTTCTCTTCCACTGTTTACAATTGAGAAAACAGAAAAACAAAATACAAATGTATAAATTTGTAGCACCATTTTTTTTTTTTTGGTTTGTGAAATGAACCAGTGTCATTGATGCAAGGTATTTGCTTCTCTAGATATCTTATTATCTGAGTGTATGTTTAAATTATAATTTTTCTCTAGGTGTAAGGACACCCCTAGAAACACCTCCTTTCCAGACTACTCTGAACTCTTCCCATCAAATCTATTATAAATGTTTGAACATAAAAATCAATTGCATGATACTTTTAGTGCTTTTGTTAGCCCACAGAGCTACTATAATTCATAGTTATAAGTCAAGCCATGAAAAACTATGTAAAATGACTAAAAATATAACCCTCTATAAAACTGCCATAATCCTTCTCTGCAAGTTATTTCAGTGTAAATTTTCTGTAACATATGGATGCTCATCTGATCTTCATGCATCTGAATGTTTTGGAAATAAGGATGACTGTGCACATAAGGGCTGAGCTTCAAGCATTCTGTTGATTTTTTATGTAAATATATTTTTAATGTAAGTCAGGCAACTTTATCTAACCCTTTATAAAAATTCTTGTGCATATTCCACAGTAATTAAAACATGAAGAATGAATTACTTGTGAAAACAGTCAATAAATTACTTAATGCATTACTTAAAGTTATTCAGAAAACAAAATATGCAATAAAATTTAAAAAGTCAAAACTGAAATGAACACTTAAAACAACAGGTTATAAATAAAACATTTTTTTTTAATCTCACTCTTTCTTTGCCTTCTTTGTCACATTTGCATGCAGAGCTCCAGAATTTTGCCTTTCTGTCACCAGCTTGCTTTTCTAGACCTATGTACGTGAACATTTTGTTTCATTAACAACTCCACTGATTAACAGCTTCAAAAAGCTTCAGAATAGTCTTCCTTCATGAACAATTTTTTTTCCTTCTACTGCTTATCCATCTATAGTTAACAACACAGTGTTTGAATATATGAAATGCCTATATTTTCAGGATGTCTTGGGGGTGAAAGATCACAACTCCTTTGCCAGGTGCCATCACTTAAGAATCTCTCTCTTTTTCTTTGAAAGCATATGTCACAAGGGGCAAAAGCGATTAAAGTCTCTGATACTCTTCTTTACACATGTAAAAAAGACTCTGCATATCTTCAGATTTTTTTTTCCCTTTTGTTTCCTTAATTATTATCTTCCAGTGGGAAGCCAAAGTAATTTTCTTTAAATAAACAGAGTACAACATTAGACTTTCTTCTTTTTTTTTCCTTTTTAAGAAGCTGTTTAATCAGATCTGTGGAAGTGAAGAGGGAGTATGCTAGTTTCTAACCTTGCAATTATTTAAATTTTTTTTGAGCCTATACACAGCTATTCTCTGTATTCCTCAGTGCCCTTTACAATAAGACTATTACAGCAAAGAGCTTGACTGCATTGTGGCTACTTCTAAATGTTTATTCATAAGCTTTTGCTTTTGGAATTAATTTGTAAGGTCAGTCTGGGAACTCTTCTACGTACAATTATGTTTCCACAGACTTGTTAATAACAATCTGCCATCATGCAACTCAGCACGCCTCAAGGCAGGGCCAGGGGGACCTTCAGGATTGGGCGGACAAGAACTCCAGGAAAGTCAGCAAATGCAAATGCCAAACACTGCCGTGGGGAGAACAGGATTCCTGCAATGGACCAGGCTGAGGACAGAAGGGCTGGAGAGCAGCTCTGTGTGAAAAGCCTTGGGGTGTTACTGCACAGCTAACTGAATGTGAGCCCATGGTATGCCTTCAGCAGTGAAGGCAGCCAGCAGCCTCCTGAACTGCATGAACAGCGGCATAGACCATAGATTGAGAGAAGTGATTGTCCCCCTCCATGTGCTACTTGTAAGACCACATCTAGATACTGCATGCAGTTTTGAGCCACAACACAACAAAGATATGGACAAACTGGAGGGAGCTTGGGGAGGGCCCCCATGGTGGTAGGGCTGGATTAGTTGACTCATAAGGAGAGGCTGGTAGAGCTGGTATGGTTCAACTTGAAGAAGGAACAGATTTGTGGTATAACAGACCCGCACGGCCTATGAGGGGTCATCAAGTTTGCTCCCAGAGATTGTGTCATCTCTGTCCTTGGAGAGATTCAAGCTCTGAAGCAAGCCATGAGAGGCCTGGCCTGACATCAGAACTTGCCCTGAATTAGGTAAGGGACTGAACCAGAGATGTCCTGAGATCCCTTCCAACCTGAATGAACCTCTTATTATGTGCTTCTACTACTGATATAAATTACACATCAGGTATACCATGCAGAAAGCTTCATGTTTGAGGAGGAAAAACAGTGACAGAATGACACAGCACTGGAAATGTTATTCAAGGCATTAATTTGACCTGAAAGCAGTGAGACCAGGAAGTGTACATCCGAAGAAGCAGAAATGCTGTATGGTAAACAGTGAATTTCCGGGAAACTGAGAAATCCAGGCAAGACTCTGTTTCAACCACCAAAACTGGATGTCAGGAGTTCATGAAGTCTGATTTGCTTAATTACAGTACATGGCTAGAGCATATTATGCAATCTCCCTTCCATGAGAGTACTCATACATACCACTTCATAGTAACAAACAACAAATGATGTGTTAACGAGTACCACAGCTTAACATAGCTGCAGACTAAACATGCTTTCTGAATAAGCCAGGATACCTGATTCAAGCTGGATGATGGTGACAACGTGACCTCTGAAAAGCAAATCCTCATGCTTCTTGTTTTGATGTCTTTGGCTGTTTATGTTTGAAAGTGTAGGGAAAGATGGAAGCAACTGTAGAGATGCAGAGTTTCCTCTTGCTGTGAATACGTTGTAAAATCTTGATAAATAAGAGATTTTTGCCAAAATTGTGAGAATTCATATTCACTTAGTTTCTCCATCTCTTCATCTTGTTTCTCTTTTTTTTAAAATTTGTTTCATGTATATTTTTCTTCTGCAGAAATACAACTTCTATTTGGTTATGCTGTAAGGAGTCTGTAGAGCTGAGAATGGAGAGTATTACTAAAGGGTGAATTTGCTATACCAATGCAAACTGATGAGGAAAAACCTATTAGTTTGTTAGCCCTTTTCCAGACAACAGTAGTAGTGTTTGGGTAAGTATCCCTAGTAGAAGCCATTGAATAGTTTACTTTTCATTGATGCAAATTGAATATTTTTTTTTCCTTTTCCTTTTCCAATTCTATTGCATTGCATATTGTATCTTCCTTTTTATCATATTTTTTTTCAACAAAATACTTGCTAAGTCCTCCATTTTGGTTCATGTCAGATGCCATAATTCAATCCACAGCTGACAAGAAGTCACCACATGTATAATATATCTGTCTGAGTGTACAAGTCTTTATATGTTTTCACTTTAATGATTAATATATATTTGATCTCAAGCACATCAACTAGTGTAAAAGTAATCTCAAGTGTCATTACTATATGTATTTTTAATTGCGTTTTTCTTCAGTGGATTTCTGAAGTATTTTAAAAAGGAGGTCAGTATCATTCTTTTTATTTTGCATTTGAGAAAAAAAAAAGAGATATATACAAGGAAAAAGATAAACCACAAACTTGGAATTAAATAATTAAAAAAACCCGTCAAGTCTATTATTGAACTTCAGGTTGCCCACTTTCTAGCACTGTCTATACTGTAGGTTCCTAAATTTGCTAAATATCTCCCTAATCGGTTTGCAAGGTCCCAAGACATCTGGTCTTGTGTTGAAATACCAGCAGGTACTTCAGGTACAGGTAGCCAGACAAGCTTCTTACCCAGCACTCCACTGCCACCCAAGAAACTCCTGGTTTAACACTGTAGAAGAAAACTGACTAGCTGGAACCTCTGGCACTTGCATGAGAGATCGTTGATCTGAGTTGGACATGTCCCAGGAGGGGACCACAGCTGCCAGAAACACACAGTGCATCAAAGCATGTCCCAACTCGTTTCTTCAAACCCAGTCATTTGGACCATCATCAGTTCAGAGGTGATCAAGTAAGAGGAAATTAACTTCTACCTGGTGGTTACCGCAGTCAGATGGGAAGTACAGGGGCATTTCTGGTCCTCATTGCCAGGATATGAAAGGAGGTTGTAGAGGGGTTGGTGCCAGTCTTTTCTCACAAGTAATAAGTAATAAGGCAAGAGGGAATTACCTCAAGTTGTGCCAGGGGAAGTTTGGGTTGGATATTAGAAGAAATTTCTTCACTGAAAGGGTTATCAAACACTGGAACAGGCTGCCCAGGGAAGCAGTTGAATCATCGTCCCTGGAGGTGTTTAAAAGTTGTGTAGGTATAGTGCTTAGGGACATGGTTTAGCAGTGGACTTGGTGGAGTTAGATTGATGGTTGGACTTGGTGATCTTGAAGGTCTTTTCCATCCTAAACAATTCTATGACCGTTTCAGCAACAGCCTAACAGAAAGTGCAGAAACGCTGCTGGGATCAAAGATCCTCAGCTACGAATAAGAGTCAGTCTTTCCGGGATGCCTCATGATTCTTTTATTCCCAGGCCAACAGTGACCTGACTTTAACAGGAGAAGGGGGAAAATCTCTCTGCAGAATTCTGCTGGAAGAACATGCTTTGCTTTGCTGGTCTTCACACTTCCTCAGAGGGTTAACACTATTCTTTTATGCAAACACAGATGGAAATCTATTGTTAGAATCATTTGAAAAATGAAAATGTTCCTTTTACTCTGCTCCGGTAGGGTCTATCCCCAGAAGTAGGGTAGCTGACCCAGATCATCAGTGAATGCAGACACTTAAAATATCTTTTATTCTCTAAACACTAGACTGAGGATAAATAGACACCTAATAAAGGTGTCTGTTCTTCTTCGGGATGTCTGTTTCAATTAAAAGAATTATTTCCTTTGGTAGTGCTCTGAGTACTAGTAGAAGTAGTGATGAGAAAGCTGAAAGTCTCTAGCAGATGCAATTTGGTAAGCATCGCTCCACTCACTTTCAACTAATGGCATTGTGCTGGCAATATGGAGTGCACTGCAGGAGGCAAGCACACCTGAGAAGCTGAGGCAACATTCAAGGCACAGCTATATACTTTTTCTTCCTAAAGACATCTTCAATTTCTGCCGCTTTTACTATTCTGTATTACCATGCATGTGGTTGTGAGGCCACTCCAATACCAGATCCCTGAAAACTTGAAAAATAATCACAGTTTTAGTGCTTTTTTACAGGTTGTCCTAACAAACAGCATGATTTAGGCAGGGACTTGGGAGTGTTGAATAGCTATAAGAGGGATGAAAGGCAGAGGAGGAGAGGAGCTTAATTACTTAGTTTTAGCTCCTTCCAAAGAAAGCATGGTGACATAATCTCAGGAAGTTATATAGAGCAGCACTGAACTCAGAGCATTATATGATTCAGTCTATTCTCAGTTAAGGTGTCACGTGTGTCTTCCAAAACATCCCAAACATATCAGTATTTGCTAGAAGCAGCACTACCTTAGACAGATTTGGCAGCCTCGTTAGTAGCATTTAGCACTGCATTTATAGTTTTTCCTATTGTAAAAAATTACCATAAAAAATGATGTAACAAAAGTTAAATTGCTCATTTCACTATTGCTATTAAGGGATTAGTAGATGTAGCCTGCAGTTCACCTTCGTAAGTGTGGCAAGACATAAAGGGTCCCTTCTGGCCCTGATGCTTTTTGTGCCTTTTGACTTAATATACCTTTCCTTGTATCCTTTTTTCTCCATATCTGTGAGTTTCTCAAGTGGTTATCTTTATTTTTTGATATTCATCTAGTCAGTATAGTGCCTGACCCTTTGTTATCTACATGCACAGCCTCTAACTCTTGATGTTGCAGACACCCTCAGCACGGATGAAAAACAATCTGCTGTTATTGGGAATCAAGAAATGGATGAAAACCAAGAGATTAATAACTGAATTTTATTTGTGCTTTCATCTTCATCAAGAACACACTAACCAGGTCCATCTTCAATGATAAGCAAACTATACTGCTTGTGTGTTGAAATATTTTTATTTATATTGGAAATCTTCCAAGAAGCACAAATACATAAGTACTTCTCAGGAGAAGACATCATTATTTAACTGATAAAGTTGTCTCAGTATTCAGAATAAGACTGTCTTTCCTCTTTTACTGAATGCCACCAAAAAAGTATGATTCTGATTGCATTTTAAAGCTGATAGTGTAGCAGAAATTATCACTGGTGAATATGGAGGATGACATTAGAAAGATATCCTTACAGTTATTTAGCAAACAAAATTTTACAACTAAGCCATGAAAAACAAAGGTAAAAAAACCATCTGTTAATGCTATCTACTACTTTCATTACCATAGATGCAAAATAGATAATAGGCCTTGCAATAGGCCATTCTATGTGATATATAAAAATATATGATATATCCAAATACCATGCATTATCACTCTGCAGAGTGATAGAAGTGGCAGAAAGTGAACAGGTCTTTAGGAAGAAATAATATACAGCCATGTCTGTTTTCTTAGCACACCATTTGTACATGGTAGAATTGTCTTTGAAACTTTCACATTTGTAAATCCCCATTACCTTATTCAAAGAAAATTCTATAGAAACATTGTTTTGCACACAAATGAATTTTTCATGGCAAGGTATTTCATACTCTTTGTCTAAGTTGTCTGGGTCATCTGTGTTGAGTGATTTTCATTTGATGGCAAGTGACTATGTTGTTTCTTTTAGTGTTAATTCTTCCAAGGAGTGTCAGACTAAGATGTCAAAAAATTAATGAGGATGAGGTAGAAATATGCTTGAAAAATGTAATTATGGCAAGCTCATATTTTAGTTTTAGTCTACTCTATGAAAATACACTTTTTGAGTTAAATGTAAGTGACTTTATCTTTTACAGCTATAGCTTCAGGAATATTCTGATGCTATAACAAAAAGAAATATTGTTATCTGGATTAATGGGAAGCCTAATAATCTTGTTTGAACAAACACATTCTTTCATCAGATTGGAAACATGTTTTTCAAGTAGTCATATTAACAATTAGTAAAACAAAAATGCATGACTGATTTTCCTCGTGCTTACAGTAAAAATTCCTGCACATCCTGAAGTAATATAGATATCTATGCTTCTTCCCACAAAAGAAAACCATTAATAACAAATATAAATTGCTTCAAGTACTTTCAACCCACAGTGTTTGCAGCCTCAAACAGTCTTTCAAATGGCAAAACTATTTTAAGAAAAACTTTATTTTTAAAAAATTACCAGATGAGCTAATATTTTCAGGATCTGAAAATTAGGAAATACCTAAATATACATTTTAGAAGCTAACTGTAGGCTGCTGTTTGAAATCTAGAATAAAATGATTAATCATCTGAATGTTTCTTTGAAGTATACGACAGATATGTTACTATACTGTAGCCTGAAGAAGCTAGTGGCAGATGTAGTTAATAAATGCAATATTTTGAGGATAGGACTTGTAACAACTCTGTTAAATTACAAATAATATTTTTCATGACATTTATTCTCAGACTCTAAATAGGATAATATATAATTCAGTTGAAATATTTTTTTCAGTCTTTAACTTTTTCTGTACTATTTGCTTCATATGAGTAGAAGATATGGAACATATTTCTTAACAGATTGAAAAAATATATGAACACGCTTTCATTTAAAAAGAAAAATTTCCATGCAGTATTAATAACAAATCATGGACTTTGTTATGAATTTCAGACAAAATTCTTACTATTTGTCACTTTTGCCTTAGCCTTGTGCCACAAAGCCACAAAGAAAATCCTATACCCCTAAAAGATGTGTAAAGTAAAATGTTATTAAAATATTATAACATTATGACCATGGATTCATTTGACAGATTTCTGTGGGATGAATTATTATACACTATATTCAACACATATGAGTATCTATTTTGAAGGAAACTGAAGGAATCTGTTACCAGAAAATGCAACAATGTCATCATTACAATGTGCATTTCAGATTACTGCTTTAATTGCTAGCTTTCAGTGCCTCCTCCTAGCATAAATGAGAAAGATCTCACTTCCAAGAAAAAGGAGTAAACTTTTCTCATTAGCATCCATGCTGTTCTCCTGTAACCATGTCAATCAACACATTCCAGTTTTGCCTAATGCTGGGTACTAATGATTTATCTAGTTAGCAGACTTCTGAGTTTCACTGTATGTACAGTTTTATTGATAATAAGAGTCTTCTTCTCAGTGCTCATGGCACTACCATAATTTTCAGTATAATCTTTTGGTTTTCTTCCCATCTGACATCCCAGAAAATGGTGTGACCATATTGAGAAACTGCAATACTTGTCATATCTAACTTTGCTTATATTTTTCTAGACGCGTGTACATCACATTATTGACAGATAGAAGGTAAAAAGTGAAGTTCCTCTTACTGAAGTCACTGCAGAGTTTGTGCGTGCTTATCGCTCAGTCCATAAGATATCACCATTTTCACTCAAGGCACTCTCGTGCGTCTCAGTGTGTTTTGCAGAAGGGCTAGACATGAAACGACTTGTGGTCTGGGAGTTTTAAATATAATTGATCTTTCCTGGAACCCTATCAGACATAGCTATAGGAGCTCTTTTAGAAGAGCTGCCAGAAGATGCTTACCCTACATACTCATGGCACCTGTTGGAGACTTCTGACTTATTTTCTACTTGCTGAAAATCCCAGAGTCCTGCAAGTAGTGAAACACGTCCACTGAACAAAACAAACTGCTAGGCACAGGCTGATTTTCCCAAATTTTACTCTCAGAAAGTCTTTTCAAAACAGAGATAACAATGAATTTAGACACTCTTAGGGCATTTTGGTATCATAGCATAGATCTGAGCTACTACTGAATAAACCTGGCAGAGAATTAGAAACAGCACAGGCCCCCAGTGTAGCACTGAGCTCAACATGATAAGCCTAGCTGACAGGCCGATGTAGCTAAACTGCTGCCAGTGACTTTGCATGAATCATAGAATCACAAAATTATTTTGCTTGGAAGACACCTTCAAGATCATCAAGTCCAACTGTTAAACCAGCACTACCAGGTCACCACTAAAGCATGTTCCTCAGCAACACATTTACACATCCTTTAAATACCTACAGGGTGCTGACTCCACGACTTCCTGGGTAGCCTGTTCCAGGGCTTTACAACTCTTTCTGTGAAGAATTTTTTCCTAATATCCAACTTAAGCCTCCTCTGCCAGAACTTGAGGCCTTTTCCTCTTGTCTTATTGCTTACTACTTGGGAGAACAGACCCACCTCCACCGCGCTACAACCTCCTTTTAGGTAGCTGTAGAGAGTGTCCTCTCAACCTCCTCTTCTCCAAGTTAAATGATCCCTTACTGGGGGTGCACTCAATCCCGTTGTCCAGGCAAAGATATTAAAGAGAACAGGCCCCAGCATTGAGAACTGGGGAATACCACTTGTGATTGGCCACCAGCTGGATTTAACTCCATTCACCACCACTAGCTATCCAAATAGTTTTTAATCCAGCAAAGCGTACACCCATCCAAGCCATAAGCAGCCAATTTCTCCAGCAGAATGCTGTGGGAAACAGTGTTAAAAGCTTCACTACAGTCTAGGTAGACAGCATCTGCAGCCTCTCCCTCATCCAGTAAGCAAGTCACCTTGTCATAGAAAGAAATCAGGTTAGTCAAGAAGGACCTGCTTTTCATAAACCCATGCTGACTGGGCCTGATCACCTATTTGCCCTATATGTGCACGTGATGGCACTCAAGATGATCTGCTCCATAACCTTCCCTGGCAGCAAGGTAAGACTGGCAGACCTGCTGTTCCCCATATGTCCTTCCAGCCCTTCTTGTAGGTGGGTGTCACATTTGCTAACCTCCAGTCAACTGGGACCTCCCTGTTTATCCCAGACTGCTGATAAATGAAAGTGGTTTCATGAGCATTTCCATCAGCTCTCTCAATACCCTTGGGTGGATTCCATCTGGCCCCATAGACTTGTGTGCCTCTAAGTGATGTAGTAGGTCACTGACCATTTCCTCTTGGATTATGGGAGCTTCATTCTGCTCCCTGTTCACATCTTCCAGCTCAGAGGGCTGGGCACTCAGAAAACAACTGGTCTTATTAAAGACTGAGACAAAGAAGGTATTCAGTACCTCAGCCTTATCCTTGTCCTTGGTCACTAGGTTTCCCACTGCATCCAGTAGAGGATGGAGATTCTCCTTAGTACTCCTTTTGCTCTTAATGTATTTATAGAAACTTTTTTAATTGCCTTTTATGGCAGTAGCCAGATTAATTTCTAGCTGGGCTCTGACCTTTCTAATTTTCTCCCTGTGTAGCCTTACAAAATCTTTGTAGTCTTCCTGAGGGGCTTCCATAAGCCATAGATTTCTTTTTGACCATAGACTATAAACTAAATGATTACTGCATATGTGCAGGTCATGTGCATTGTAGAAAGCACTAAATCTTGTGGTTTCAGGTCTGTCAGTGTTTCCATAGCTGCAAGGACTGACCGTAAGTTCTACTTTTAATTAATTTGCCCTATACTTCTTTCATTTCTCTTATTTAATAACTAATACCTTAGAAAATAAAACTTCACTTTCTTTTCATTTCCGTTTCATCCTGCTTTTGAAGACTGTTGATCCCTACATTTGCTAACATTAGTACAACCAGGCATTTTTCTAGTAATAAAACCATATTTATGTAGTCACCTAAAGAATCTGTCCACATTACACACCTGCCACCTTCTCTTCAATCATTAAGTGATTTAGTTTTTTCTCCCAGTTCATCAAGTGAGATTTTGTAGGATGCAAACACAAATATTAGCTCTTTTGACAGTGTACTTCATTGTTCGGTAACAAAAAAGTAGATACCTCAATATGAGCTCATGGTTTGCTTGTTCAGTGATAAAATATGCCCTTTAGCAATCTTCTGCTTGAGCTCTCCTGATGAGCTCTCCAGGATGCTTTACAAAAAGTTAAATTTGAGATTCTTAGATTGAGATGACATCTCAAGGTGTGTATCTTAAAATACACACCAGAGCATGTTCCCCTTCTACTCTGCTCTGGTGACACCCCATCTGGAGTACTGCATCCAGCTCTATGGTCCCTAGCACAATAAAGACATGGACCTGTTGGAGTGGGTCCAGAGGAGGGCCACAAAAATGATAAGATGGATGGAATTCTCTCATATGAAGAAAGGTAGAAAGAATTGGGGTTGTTCAGCCTGAAGAAGAGAAGACTTCAGGGAGACCTTATTGGTGCCTTTCAGTACTTAAAGGGAGCCTTTAAGAAAGATGGGGAGAGACTTTTTAGTAGGGCCTGTCATGATAGGACAAAGCATAATGGTTTCAAACTAAAAGAGGGTAGATTCAGACTAGATATAAGGAAGAATTTTTTTATAATGAGGGTGGTGAAATGTGGAGAGGTATCTCCATAAGAATAGACGTGTGAGCAAACCCAGACTTGGTGGCGCCAGTAAGAATGGCTGCAGGAAAGATGTAAACAAGGACACACACAAGGACGGTTACAAGGAGGTTGTAAACAAGGACACACGGGGATAGCCACGTGTGGCACGTGACACAGGAGTGAAGCAGCAAGAAAATGGAGGCAGAAGGCGGAACCAAGGGAGGCGCCTTGAGACTACCTGGCCAATCAAGAGATGTTGCCTAGCGCCTGGCAGAGTTGCTTTACCAATTAAGAGTGGTGCTTCCAGCGCGTGGTTAGCGCTGGTGGGTATATAAAGAGTGAGCTTCGGGCAATAAACGGCAATGCTTGGATTATATTAATCTGTGTACGCGTTGTCCATTGATCTCCCACTGCAGTGAAACACTGGAACAGGATGCCCAGAGAGATGGTAGATGCCCCAGCCCTAGAAACATTCAAGATCAGTCTGGATGGGGTTCTGAACAACTTGATCTAGCTGAAGATGTCCCTGCTTATTGCAGGGGGCTTGGACTAGACAAATTTTAAAGGTCCCTCCCAACCCAACCCATTCTTTCATTGTATGATTTGATGTTGTAATCAAAAGGACTTGCTCATCTCCTTTCACTGAAATGAGTTGAGTATGACCAATACAACTTAGATTTGGTCAAGATGAAACAAAATACATAATTAAAACCATGCACATCAGAATCAGTGTATTAGTTTTAACATGTTCAGGATGTCTATATGAGAGTGACACAATGAAGATAACTTCATTAATTCTCAAGCAATATTGCATGAAAAAAGAGATTGAAATGCATCCAAGTTTATTTGATTTAACCAAAATTATTTATTAAAGACATAAGCAAAAATATGACCTTTTTTTTTTCTATTAAACTGTATAGGGTTCTTAGAAGTGCCTGAGAAGAAAAGAAAACTACAGGAAACTGAAATATCTTCCACAGATCACAATACACAATGGATGCCAGCACAGCAACCTGGAATTAATGGACAGAAGGGCTTTATAACTGTGTCTTCCATTTAAAACACAGTAGATCCATTTTACACAATAATCAAACCAAGGAAATATAGCCTTGAAACCAAAATATCTTCAGCTGAACATTTTTCTAAACAAAAGTCACTCAAGTGAAATTAATTATTTCCATACAGTCAAGGGGAACTGGATAATGGAGCCCTTGGGATAGGTGCCACTCCTGGAGGAAAATATATTCTACACTTCTATTAATGTAGTCTGAGCAACATTTTTCACATGGGCTATTCTGAGCAGCTCTGCAACCTAATGAGGAACCCTGTGAAATGCACAGTGATGGGCAGTTCAGAAGGTAAAAGGAGAGTTTGTACACCTGAAAGTTAAGCTTGAAGCAGTCTTTTAAACTCAGTGGATGCAAGTGGTCAACTGTTGCTAGATTCATTTATTCCACTACATTCTTCTTTATATTCACTGGAAAGAGCTACAATTGATGTTCAGTTTGGTCTATTTTAGAGTCTGCTTTAAAATCCCAGACAAGGAAAAGGGCTGGAGGGCTGGTACTGTGACGTACAGAGGCAGGAAATCCCTCTGACTGCCTATCATTCAGAAGCAGGGCTGGCATTCTCATGTTTACCTCAATTCATAAAAATTGAGATTTTATAACCCCCAGTACTTTTTTACCTCTTCTTTGGATCCCTGCTTCCTGTGCTTCTGAAATGGACAAATTTCATGTGCACCTTTTGGTCAGAGGCAACTTGATCTGGGCAGGCAAGACTGAGCCTGGCTTCCAGAGCAAAGTCAGCCAGTGAGCGTAGACCTGTCATATGATCATTTGCATCTGACAGTGCACCCACAGCTCTGCTGCTCTTCCCAAGGCACTCTGCACAGAAGATACAGCTGGGCCCACCATGCCTCTCTGGTTCAGGCATATGACCTAGTAGCTTATTCCTCAGCAAGCTGTTTCACAACTATGTTAACTGCAGGATCAGGGAATTCCTTCCTGACTCCAGCTGGCAATTTTATGACTCCTCTAATACAGTGCAAAGAAGTCAATGAGCATCTGGTTCTTAATCTGTAAACACTAGTTGGCTGTTGATTTTTTTTGTATATGTCCTCAAGCTTCATTTTTTCATAGAACTAACTTTACTTCTTCCAAAGAGTGTCAGGAAGTCTACTCAAATATCACACATGCCTTGCGAAATGTAATATATATGAAAGAATTTAAGACTTTTCAATCTGTGATCCTCCAAATCTCTGACTTGCTGTAGTATTACTTTAAAGAGGATCGGAAAATTGCACAAACACCTGAAAACACAAAGATATTATGTTAGAAACACTAGTAATTCAATACATAACTAGTTTGAAGAGTAGTACCGTATATTTTGAAAGAAATAAAAATACAGAATGTGATGTTTGTGATAACTGAGAAACTGCAGGAGTTCAAATTAGAGTTGAAGAAAAAAGAGTAACAAAGATAATTTTTAAAGTTAATCTTTGATGATATTTGTTCTAAACCAATTTAGGTAATGCCTAAAAGCGTTACAATGCTTAAAAGTTTAGATGAAATTATTGTACATGTAATTTCTATGCTATTGGATCCCTTAAAATAATATTTCTGTGTTACTATTTCTTTGCTGTTCTGTGTCATCAAGATTAAGCAATGAGACATCAATGGATTTGGGGGGACAGGAAAAAGTTCTAGGCCTATAACTTTACCATTTTATTCTGAGCTCTTAAACCCTCTTCTCAAAGCCTGGGTAAGGATACAGTATATTTTATCAGAAGGAGTATGAACTTTCTGCCTTTAATTGCACAATATTGAGAAGGCAGAGCCCAACCTGTGTCAATTATAAAGCAATGCAGATTTGACCTTCTCTGTCATGGAAGCAGATACAACAGTGAAAAACTACTGTGCTCCACCTCTCTTACATAGACTAACAAAGAAACGAATATGAGAACTATGAGAACAATAAGACAACAAGAGACTAAACACAAGGAAGGGAAGTATTTTACTGATAAACACTGT
Source organism: Brachypteracias leptosomus (assembly GCA_013401335.1). NCBI lineage: Eukaryota > Metazoa > Chordata > Aves > Coraciiformes > Brachypteraciidae > Brachypteracias > Brachypteracias leptosomus. The sequence goes on along the minus strand of VYZX01016969.1, from coordinate 1,201 downwards.
AAAAAAACTAGAAGAAAATAGATACAGGAAAAAAAAATTAAAAATAAAAACTTCAGATCGAAAGAGAAACTGCTGTCAAAAGCCTACAAAAATGGAAAAAAAAGATTAAAAAAAATCCAAAAATCAATTTCTTGACTTTTCAAGTCATCTCTGATTTGGTCAGTGCTTAGTTGGGAATTTGATTCAGGGATCCCAAGGTACTGATTTTAGAATATTTTGATAAGTTCCACAGAAAAAAAAAGGGAAAATCTTTCACATCTGGTTTTGTTAAATTTATTTTTTAATAAAGCATTTTCAGGTTTCTAGTTAGAATTGAACAGAATAAGGTCTTCCCTACTGGAAAACTTTGAGATTGTTAAACTTTTCTTATTCTGAGACTGTGAAAAAAGACACTTTCAGTCTTTCAGATAGTTTTCTTCTTAATCGGGAATCTATTTATTTCAAAATTTCTTACAAAACAACAAGTCCTACTGTTAGTATCTTTTTTTCCATGACCTTATATACTAGCCAGTGACACAAGCTAATAGCTATCACTTTTGCTAAAACCGATTCTCAAGAGTCAAAACAAATTAAGAAGCAGATTAAACATGTATTATTATTGGAACCAAAGAAAACACCTTATGGAGCAAAATTTTCATAGAAGTTTAGTAACTCTTTCCTTTTTGTATTTAAAATTACTTTCATTTGGCAGAAAAAGAAAATCAAAGTTTATTAAAGGCAAGACCTTGGGAAAAATTCTGAAAAACCGTTCCTCATGCATACTATACAATAGGCTAAATCAGCTGCAATATACATTGTTCTACAAGTCCCACAAAAGGCCCGTGTTACAATGTGGTGGATATTAATTTATTTCTTTATACATCAGTTATAAGTTTACAACATCTTTAGGACTCAAATGACATTAAAAATAACAAATCTCTTATTCAGGTGTTCTTGACAAAGTATTTTGTGTTAAAACAGGAAAAAAAAAAAAAAAAAGAATCATCCCATAACATAGNCATAGAGGTTGTGAACTCTCAGCTTTATACCAAATATGATGCATATGGGATGGAATACCTCAGTCAGTTCAGGGGCACTTGACCTGTCTGCTCCTGTGCACAGGTGTGACCTCTCAGTTTCTGCACCCTCAATGTGGCACAGAAGATTTAGCAGAGACCTTTGTCTCTACAGGAGCAAGCATAAGCGAGAGCCTTTCTGCACA
>VYZX01016968.1:11289-100097 GCA_013401335.1 Brachypteracias leptosomus | reverse complement strand
TGTGGAACAGATGTTAGAAATATCAAATGTCTAGCAATGCACTTTCCCTTCATGGCATTTTGGTAATGCTCAAATAAGGCTTGGATATTCAAGTCAGGAGCCTAAATTGCAAAAGTACTTATGAGGTGAAACACTCTGTTATCCTCTTCAGACACCTATGTAAACCTGAAATCTCTGTTGTTATCCTTCATACACTGGATACAACAATGTTCATCAGAGTGATCCCTTATCTGATTTTCCTGGTAGTGGTTTTCAATCCTTCATTGTTTCTTGATTGTTTATAACAAAGGCAGATTTTTTAAAGAAAAAAATAGAGTCAGCATCTCAGAAATGTTTTGAATGCCAGTAAATACCATAAACAGTTGAAGCTAATAACTTTGGTAGCTAAATATCTTTTGCAGTAACTAGGTTATACTTATTTTTTCAATATTTCTAAAGGCAGTCCGTTAAACTGGGAACGGGTTTACCTGTAAGATGCATAATACTCCCACATATTCTTTTCCTTGTAATACTGAATACCTGAATAATTTGGATATCTTTTAACTTTCAGAAAACCTCAATAGTCCTGATCTATTTGCCTGAAGTAAAGGCATTTTCTTTGTATTTATACACATTAGTTTTCCCTGTGTGTGTATGTGTGTCATGTGTTAAAAGCATTTAATGCCATCAAGCAATTCCTACATTTCCTTTCTAAAGGTTTGTCTTGTCACTTCTTATGAACTCCCCAGATACATATGTATTTTTTTAATAATCTGATTGGGCTTTTTGTAATTACTCCGTATGTTAATCAGTGCTTCTTCCTATGGTCCTGCTGACTTCATGTGTACATTCATCTGTTATATGAGAAGTAAGTTCTCCTGAACTTGAATGAGCATTGCCCAATATAGAGAGAGATTTTTGTGCTCTCCAAGGTAATGTGGATTTGGCTACCCAAAATGGTGATCTAGTAAAAAACTAAATCAGAAAACAATTCAGAGTGAAATACAGGTATAATGCACAGTAATAGACTGCATTGCCTGATGCGTTAGCAAATCATAGGTAACAGAACCCAAATCTCCTTTTTAATTTATAATGAGATGTGACTTGAAGCAATTACACTGATAATTACTGTAACTGCCAGTATGGGGTGGGTGGGAGACCTTTGAAAATGATCATTTTCTATCCTTTTCTGTGGCAAATATAGTTCCTCTGAATTGGATTCAAGAGTATAACAGCTGTGGCACCTGGCAGTCTAGTGGATTTCCCACAGTAGGATTGCACATTTTTTGCAGCCACTTGTTTTCCAAGAAATGTTATATTTCCAGAGAGCTATGGGTCCTGTATGAATTAATGGAGCATTTGGAATATTTCTGGTTTGGATTGTGCTCAGCTAAAATATTCCTGATAGTTGGGAGGAATCAACAAAACAGTCCTGTTGTTCCCACTCAGGGAAACCAACATTAACAGAAGTGAATAAAGATTAAGTAATTGTGTTGCCTATATTAGCTTCATTGTTTTGTTGATGTGTAATTTTGTCTTATTNTTAATAAGCAGTTGATGTCAAATCAGCTGTGCTTGCATTTGTTACTCACTGCAGCTGTGAGTTGTTAAGGGCTCCCCAACAGCCTCCAGATTTAGCTTTTGTTTTTCTGTTGATAGCATGTTACAACTTGGCCAGAGTGACTCTCGTCTGTCAGGGTTGTCCGTTCACAGAAAAAAGAAGGTGTGTTAAACTTTCCATCTCTTTCCCCAGAAAGAATGAAGCATGGAGAGGTGCAAGGGAAGAAAGCACAGTCCCCTTGGTGTAGGAGGCATGTGTTAAGGTCTCTGAGGGTGGAGAGGAAGGGCAATTCTGTTCAGATTCTGGCAGCAAGACCAGAATGATTTCTTTCAGCATCTTGGGAAGCTACATAAAGGGCACGTGCACTGGGTAAAGAAAATAAACAGTTTGTGAATTGTGTGTGATGGGAACACTCATTTAACAGCGCATCTTTCATTTTATTCAGGGTAGCAGTATGGCCACAATACCTTTCAGTATTTTGGTCCAGTAGTGGTTTTGTACTGCAGGTAGATACTGTCAGCTTACAGGTTACAGTCCAGAAATTTTCTGACCCCCGCACAAGTGGGCTCCAGACTCCTGTGTCTTACGGTGCCCAAGAAGAATGAGAAAGTTCCTTTTGTGTATGTAAGTGCTGATGTTGTGCATTTATAAGACAATTTTCAAAGCTTCAGTTTTCAGTGGTAGCTCTAGATGATTGGCATTCCTAAAACTAATCATACTCAAATCTCATACTCTCTATGTTCTCAATCTGTGCTGTTGCTTTGCACCCTGTATATCATATCTTTATTCTTCAGGTGCCTCCCACAGTTTTGTTTTCTACTACATTAGTGTTTCTTATATGATCACTTACAAGCAAAAAATCCCCCCGAAAGAAATATATGAAGCAAAGCAGAGTATATTACTTTGTTGGTTTTATTTCTTCCTATTTTATTCTCTCATTTTTCTTCTGACTTCTGGTCTTCTGCCATTCATTCATTATGATTGTTTTGTGCCAGGAGGGTGCCCAGTAGTTGGTGGTTCCATTTGATATGATTGTAAAAAGTGATTTTTGGTGACATAGTATTGTTAATAGGAAACCAGAGAAGATAAGCATGGTTGTACTGGGTTGTACTGGGTCAGACAAAGGTCCATGTAGCCTAGATCCTGTCCCTCAGAGAAGATGAGTCCTGAGGAAGAGTAAGAACAAAGGTTTGGCATGTGAATAACAACAGCTACAAGTTTAAAAAATTAGAATACTTAAGAAGCAGACTGCTTTGAACTTGCGAGGATGAAAACGAAAAGGAAAGCAGTGAAAAGCCTCTTTACACAGGACTATTTCTCTGTTACCACAGTCACGGAATCATTTGTTCCATGATAAATTTTGGGGTGTGTGTTGGGGGGGTGTTGAAGTGTTAGGTACAAGCTCGTGGTGGGTCAATATTTTCTCTCGCTAAATAGTACCTGTTCCCTCCTAGCATCTTCATTCTCCATTTCATCATCTGGGCCTTCATCAAGTCATCAAACTCTGCAGTTCCTGAGCACTTCAACTCCCAGCTGATCAAAGCATCCCTGTGGCTTGCACAGTCCTGCTGCAGAAAAGTCTTCAGACCCTGGTAAAAGCACCATCACCAGCATTATTTGAATCAACATGAAGCAGCAAGGATTGGCAAGACATCTTCAGCACCACTGCACAGAGCAAAGGAAGCCATGTTAAGGGTGCTTGTTAAGGGAGCTTGTGAGGAATGGATGAGGCTGCAGATAGGAAAGATTTTTAGCACCTACATCTGTGCAATTTTATTCCTTGAACCAAAAATAAACTGACTAGTTAATGCTAAATTCTTTATGATTTTTCAGACTTACTTTGGAGGTATGAAAGAGAAACTATGAGTTCAGTTATGCTGCTGAAAAGTATCAATATGAGAAGAGAGAATGGAAAATTGTGTTCGTCAGATTATCCTTTGTTTGCAGTAGATCTATCTGATCTATTAATTGTGGGTCTTTCTTACAAAATGCCTTTTTCCAAAACACTCTTTTCACAGACTTGGTCTGTAAGGCATCTGGGAAGACCTGCTGCAGGGAGCCTACCTAATTTTCCACTGGTGTTGACTTTTACATGTATATGTCGTAAAGCTTTTCCATTGATGGGAGCTGTCCCATGAGAACACACATGAGGTGATTTGCCCTCAAAGACTAACTTCTTGGTATCACAGACTTAGACCAAGGGTTGAATTTTTCTCTATGAGGTTTGGTATAACACCAGTGCTACTCTGAAGGCAGAGGAATTGCTCCAGTGTTATGGCATCATAATTGAAAGTAGGTGTTGCACCTACACGCATTTAGGAGCATCTCTACTCTTAGCTCCCAAACAATGGATAGGTACTGAACCCAGTAAAAAAAAATAAAATCCAAATAAAGATTCATTTTCCTCTATCTAACAAATGTAATGTGATATTCACTCTCCAAGACATGACATTTACAATGGCACAGCTTGGGGGATATGGTGTGTTTAGCACTGAAGATCCTCACCTCAACTGAAGTATGACTTGTGGATGTAGTGACACAATTGTGTGGCTGTTTAGAGCTTTCTGTTAGGAAGGAGAAGACTGATTCTTAATATTTTTGGCATATCAAGGTGAATGGACATTAAAGATTCTCACAAGCTTCACTGTAGACACCTATGCAATTTTCGGGCAGATGTGTGTATATATATTCATCTTTACATTTGAAGTAAAGTGGAGTTGAAAAGATACACTTAACCAAATGGCAACAGAAGGTGGCTAATTATAGTGTACACGTGTACATATTGTAACCCAGCAGTACATTTATCTTCAGTGAATCCCAGCTTTTATGGGATTTAATCACAGACCTTTTTTGTCTTCCTGATACATGATGCACAATTGGGTCTGACTGCTAGGATATTCTTCTGCTTAGAAGAATACAGTATTACTACTGTAGTAGTAATATCTCAAGTCTTTTTATTATTATTATAGAAAGAATCTTCTCTTTTTAGATGTCTTTCTCAGATGAAGAATACTCTTAGATTAATATTACATTCCACATATCTTTCTGAATGAAATAGCAAATACTAAAGATTGCTGCATGATTAAACAAAGAGTAATGGAGACAATGTCACCTTACACGACAGTGTCTGGCCATCCTGGCTCTTCTGGATGCCTGGAGTGTAACATCATTACTGCAGATTTCCAATGGCAGTGACAGGGGTGCTGTGCTAGCTGTGCCCAGGGACTCTAGGGCCCTGACAGAGCCAGTGATGCAGTCAGCCAAGGACATCTCTGCAGCTGAGCATAGATTTCTGTACTCTGTTAGAGAGGCTTTTGCATAGATATGTAGGGAAATGATTGCCATCAGTAGCAAAATGAGTGGACAGAAAACATTACTCAAGATAAATTATTCTAAGCTAGGGTTGGCTGGAGCCCAAGCCTTTTACCATATGGCATCTCTTATGGTCTTTCTGTGTTTTTGTGTCTGTTTAATAGTGAGGAAGTGTTCTTTCAGTGAGGGATCTCTGCTTTATGCAGCCCACTTCTTCCAAGCACTAAGTATTTCACTTAGTACAATATAACCGTGGTAGCATGGCAAGAACCTTGACCTTTCTAAAAGAAATGGAGCAATGAACAGAAGACATCCCAAACACCATGTAATGCTCAGCTCCCACCAAAGGTCTCTCTGTGTTGCTAGTACCTCGCTCTTATGAGGTAAATTTCCAGTACAATGGAGTAGGTGAAAAATTTTGTTTTCATTTTATAGATGCAGGGAGGTCATGTTTGGTTTATGGCAAAGCTGGTAGAAACTCCCTTGAGGCCAGTGTGGAGACAACATTTGGAGCTGCTTGTGGTGCTTATTACCAAATCTCAACAAGCCACTCAGGAGGAGAAGGTGCCACATCATTTTCGGATGAATGGCTGTCCCCTGCTGTAGAAGAGTTAGAACCATACCTACAACCCTGCTTCTCTTGGGCTCAATTTACTGGCTGTGCTTCTATATACAAACACTGAAAATCTCAAGTGAAATTCTGTCTGCACTTCACATTTTTAACAGCCATTAATACAAAATGATAATAGCCTGATGCCATCATTTAGGAGAGTGTATAAAAAGAATTTATAGTCAATGGAGGAAAACAGAGTCTTTGAGGATCTATTTTAGACATTTCCTCTCAGATGCTTCCTTTAGGTGTATTACAAACACCTATTCCAGGCAGCTAGTTCAGGTGTACACTTGGACAGTAAATTCCTATCCACTGTCTGTGCAGGTATTACCCAGGAGAACAAACACGAAGCTATCAATTTTGGGAAAATTTTGAGGTTTTAACACAGGTTTCTGTCTCAGTGTGAGGTAAAAAAAAGTGTATAGATATTTCTATTTAGTAAAGGAAAATGATGGACTTTGTGTAGCCAGAGTGACCTTGCAGCCAGGATACTTCAGCAGGATGTGAGTGAGTGTAGAAATCTCTGCCTAGCCTGATTCAGGGAAGACTCAAATCTGGGAAAAAACTGTAATTCTGAAATGGTCTATCCTGGAAGTTGTGGTTCGGATAGTCCATGTTATCTTCTGTTCTGCAGGTCTGGCTCCTTACTCTGTCATGTCCTGGAGTTTTCTCTTGGAGAATGGAGCTGGCACACACATGGAGTCCCTGCTTATAGGGAGTCACTGGGGCTCTGTTCAACCCAAAGGAAAAATGGGAAGTGATATCAGTATGCCACAGCATGCATGAAATTTTGGGACAGGATAGCTGGAAAGAAATATTTCTACTGTGAACATGAACACTTTGATTTTCTGGAGGAAACGGCACTACCAATGAATGGAAAAGCCCTATAAATTTTGGTAGTAAAGATAGAACAATGAAAAGTTTGTTGAACTGAAAATCTGTTTTACCCCCAAGAACAGCTTTCAATCACAAACTTTGGAATCTACCTGCTCACATTTTTAGAAGAAGATCCATCTCAGTTAGGCTAATTCAGCATTGACATGATGATCTCACCCATGTCTCTTGTGATTACTGTGTATTTGAGGCTGAACATGTGCAACTCCAGTGATGTGAACAAAATGGAGTGTGGGCCAATTTTGCATGTTAAGTACATGCAAATGGATTGCGTGCCACCCCCCAGTGACAGAGACTGGGATCCCCTTGAAAAAATGGCTGGAAAAAACACCTTAGTATTCCACTGGCTGTGGCACAAATCTGGGAAATACCAGCAGGAGTGTTAACCAAGTGCAGGACCAAAACTGGCAGCACAGGTAGACTGAGTGTTGAATTATTCAACTGCATGAAGGGTTATCATCAATCACTGTTGGTTCTTTTAAAAAGCTACATTTAAAAATGGATTTATTATAGAAATATGGATGGTGATGGATGAGTTTCCTTTTCACTTGTTATTAAGGATTCATTTCGCTGTTCCTTACTGGGTGTGCAGTCTGACCTCAGGAAGCACCTGTCATGGGATAGCATTTATTAATTTTCCTTACTGCAGCCCACAAGACTTTTTTTCCTGCCTGAGTTTGGTTACATGTTTTGTTGCATTACTTTGTATGAAGCCTGGGAATTGTCAGGATGATTTATTCTTTTCATTTGAACATTCCTGTTGGTCCTTTTGCACAACATGAGCTCTGTCCCAAGTTCCACACCATGCTGCAGATGTACTGGAGGCTGTGTTTTCATATGCTTGCTTCTTTCCACTGATCTGTTTTAGAGGCAAGTAGCACTATGGTGGTCTGTCAACAAGATGAATTTTTTCCAATTAGATTTGCCAGATGGCTGAGCTTGACCGGGATGACCTAATTTTGGGTTCTGTCAATAGAGCATAACCAGATCACCAAAAATCCAGGTTACTGGTTCCTTGTGCTGCCTCATACAAAATTGTCAGTGATGGGGGTTGGGTTGCCTGTCTGGCTTTGGGACTGGCTAAGACTATGCTCAGACTTCTGCTTTGTGGTTGTTTTCCAACTATTATGATGGTACTTTCCTGTTCACTTCCCCTCCCACTTCTGTTTCTTTTTGATAAAGAAAGATAGCCTACAAAAAAAAAAAATTATATTCACCCCTACCTGTATTTGTCATTCTGGATCAAACTCTGTCCCCCAAGAGCTGGGACTCCACCCTTGGCATTCAGCATTACATGCATTTGTTGGTGCTGCACAAGAAAATGAAATACTTCATACTGGTTGGGCAAGAGAAAGGTGTAGGAAGAGAACATTTGCCAGTTAGCTGTCATACTGGTAGTGTGGCCCTGAGAGTAAGTAAGGATAAAAGGGGAAATGAGAGTAAAGCCTTTTATAAGACCAGCTGATAGAACTGGAGGAAGTGGAAAAGCTTTTGAGATTTAATTCCCTTAGAAAGTCATCAGTAACCTCCTACTCAGTTGTGAAGCCATGGAATCAGATCAATGTCATATTTTCCAAGGAAAAGGGCAGCTTCATGAAAGAAGTTTGTAGAGCAAACTGACTCAATATGCACAGATGTTCAAAGGACCTTTTCCTCCATGGCTATTTCCTTTCTTGACTAGTGAGAACACTGTTAGCTTGACTGCTGCATAAAAACAACTGAGCTCCAAAGGGCTCGGTCCTTTGATAAATGACTCTGTGAGAGATCACAGAGCTGCTCTTAGCCACACATCCACACTACTCCGAGTGGATCTGGGGCCACCTGTAACCACCTCCTGTTGATAAAATGAGGATGTTCACATCAAACCTGAGTTTCTCTATGTCAGAGTGTGGTGAGGAGACTGGAGATCTCTACATACCTCATCTTTGGTTTATGTCTCCAGCAGAGAGGAAAGAAGGTCAAAGAGGGGTGGACATTTAGGACAGGAGATGCCATAGTTTTCAGAGAAGCTGATAAGACAAGCGTATTTTAAAACTTTTCCTCAGACTGTTCATGCCTTTTTCCTCTGGAAATAGCCTTCCATCTGGGGAGAAATGGTTATGGAAAGGTATACAAGGTTTTCCAAGCAACCATTGTAACATTCAGCATAAAAAGAAGCGTGGTGATCTGTTACAGGGCCTCATTTGCCAAGATGGTCTTTTTTTTTTTTTTTCCCTAGAGCTTGGTTTTGATCTCATTGATACATTTATTTCCCAGCATCTGAGTCATTCTTTTGTGACATTGCATTGGGACTATTGTCCTCATTTTCAGTAGTTTAAAAAAATAATTACTGTCATTGAATTTCACAGGAGTGGTTAAGGCAGGATTAGATGGAAGGCTTTTGATTTTAGGACTGTGGCTAATTCCAAGACCTTTAGTTCCCCGGGGGTAAGCTGTGAGGTTCAGGCTCAGCTGAGCTCTAAAACTCAAGGCTAACCGAAGCAGTCTAGCAGATCTTACTCAAACCTGTACCAAGCTTTGTTCCCAGGAGCTCAGACACTCCAGCGAAGCTCTCCCTAATCCTGGAATGTATTTTGAGTTCACATTATGGTGTGTCTGAGTCCACATATCGGTTATTTGTTTGGGTTTTTTTCCTCTCCTGCTTGTCCTTTTTAACTTTTAACAGGCAGATTTCTTCTTCAAACAGCTTTGTCAGTGCCCTAAGTCAACCAGAAGCCACATGAAGGTAATAAATACTTATGGATGCTGACTTTTCAAGCTCAGAGTTCTCCTCAGATTAAATCACTAAGATTACTTCCTCCTCAGATTGTCCTGTTAGCAGCTCCTTGAACCCACAGCTGGTGCAGTATGTGGCACAACAGTGCCAGTACCACACCTGTGCTCCAGGTACTGCACTGGCTGGAGCTATGGCAGGGTCTAGCTCTGCAGGATGGGGCCCTTTGGGACATCGGTTTCCTTGTTTGCTGAGATGAAGTGGGACTGTGTTTGCTAGGAACATGAAAGGGGATTTCTGGCAGAAGATAGTCTCCTTACATACCAGCAATTCGTAGAATTCCCATCTCCCCGTGCTCCTTCTGATACAACATACTGTGAATCTACTCACTTTTCATGGCCAAAATGGAAAACCAAACCTTTTTCTAAGAAATGTGTGTGGGGAATGAATTCAGGCAATGCAATGAATACGGATGGGGAATATAGCTGAAAATGTTTTGTTTTCTTTCTACTGTTCTTCATGTTTTTCATTTTTGCCTGGCTGCAGAGCCCGGTTTTGTTCTGAAAGTCTTTTCACACATAGTGCATTCATTTTCCACCCACAGATGCTGCCTGTTTATTCTTTCCTGTTTTCATTGATCTAACATGAAAGTCACCTTGAACTGAACGAGCTTTGTCCTTACTAGGCATGCAAAGTATTAAAAAATATAAAAATAAAGACAAACATACAAAATACAGAGGCTAGGCAAGTTTTTGTAGGCATTGCTGTTGTAGGAGGTCATGGACACTGAATCTGAGTCGTCTATAAAAGGGCAAGATGCCATTGAATTGAATAGATAACTTACAGAATGGTGGCAGACTAGATAACAAGGTAGGGTGAGTTAAACCTTTCAGAATTTATTTTAGCATCTATTTTTTCCTGGGCAGAGGCGTATCTGGGTACTTACTGACCAGTTTTTCATTCACGTAAAGACAAGTAACGTGGGGTCAGTAGGTAATTTGCCTGTGGATAAATTATAAGAGGCATATCACTGTAGAAAAAGTCCTTTGCAAGAAAGTTTTTGACAAGGATAACCACCAACCTTTCTTTTATGCAGCTGCTTTGCAGACAAAGGAAGCTCAGACCCTCCCTTGCCAAACAAGAGGCAGCACTTCAACTTAGCAACTTGGTATTTTGTGTGTAAATATTTTTTGGCATGTGAATTTAAAAATATGTTTTCAAACAATTACATCGTGAGCCTGCCTGCACTGCTGGCAGCTGAGTGTTGGTCTGTTTGTTCTCTTAATTAAATATATAGCTAAATGCTTTTAGCCACATTAACATTGGCTGAGGCAAGTGGTGCTGTGCTCGCTAGTTCTGTGCAGCTCTGCCAGCCCTCATGATCAATGAGCCTCTACACAGTCACTGTGTGCTTTCATCCCAAGCACTAAAGCTACACATAGGCTTCCTTCATGTCTTCCTTGACAAAATAAATTTTCTTTGCCTCTTCTTTCACATTTTCATACCATGGAAACTTTAGCTTAATTCTGGATGTAAGAGCAGTGGAAGATTGTGTATCTTCTCTGCCACAAAGAAATGGGTTACGCTCAAGGGAAAAGCCTAAGAGTATGTGCTTTTTAATGGCACAAAAGAGCTAAGCCCATCATTTTCTGTAGTTGGTGGCCATTTTGGGCATCCTTTCTCCTGTAAATGTCTGACACTGTGCAGGGTGGAATCTGATCTACCAAGAGGAACCTTCCTAGTGACAAGGTGGTGGCTGACGAGTAACTTGTGGTCCGTTTTTCTCCCTTTTCCAAGCCTACCCACCCTGTACTACTTAAAAAGAGAGCAATGCATTCAAATGAGCAGTCTGACCACTTTTAACCATAACCTGTACAATTTGACTGCAAAAGCCTTGAAGTTGACAGCATGCCAAATCACTGAATACAATATTCCTCACCTCCCACCATTGACTGTCTCCCACTGAAACTTTTGCTCCTGTACATATGTGGCCTTGTGCAGATGTGGTTTATATGTGCTTTGGCAAGCACTTTCTAACTTGAAAAAAGTCAGGAAGAAGGTGACTGATGAGGTCCACTCCTTCACAGAAACTGGCATAGATAGGTCTGAGAATATTAATGTAGTAGCTTGGGTGGAGTAAATAATAAAAAGGAAAGTTTTCTTTTATTCTACATGTCCTGGTTCAGCCAGGATAGGGTTAATTTTCACCAGGAGTTGCTATTCGATCCCATGCTGACATCATGTCCGGTACTCAAGGCGCGGGCAGAGCAGTCCCGGCTTTGTCTCAGCCGGGCTGCCTCGCTCTGCGTCTGTAGCTGTATCCACGCGGTCTGTACCTTTATACCTCTTGTTTTGTACATTGTTATCCCTGTTGCTGTTACTGTTGTTGTGATTGTTGCTTTTGCATCGCTGTATTAAATTCTCCTTATCTCAACCCGCAGGGTTTGTATTTTGCTACCTCTCCCGTTCCCGTCCGTGGGGTGGGGGGGCAGCGGCCACGTGGTGCTGGTCCCGGCAGGCTTTAAACCACCACACTACATTATATCTACATGTACATCTTTTCCTGGTTTGCCTTTTTTTCTTGAATTAGATTATGAGTGCTTCTACAAGGGCTTGGATCTTCTTACATGGTATATAATACTGAGCTCAATGGCACTGCGGTTTTGACCTTTCCAGCAGTGGCCCCAGATAACTTTAAGGAGTTACTCCAGACAGCAATGTATGTGACTTCACTTAATTCCCATAATATTCACCTGGTAATTACGACTTTAAAAATACGTCTCATTTGTGACCTAAATGGGTTTTTATGAAATAAAATGCACAAAAGGAAAGTTAGCCAAGTCAGTGGTAAGAGCCATGCTTGATGATTTTCATCTGAGAGTTGAAATCTAAATGTAAACACGTGGTGAGGAGTACATGTGTGTCCAGGATACAGATTTAGCATCTGAGTTGAGCGGGAGGAAAATCCAGTGATTCAGCATGCAGATGTGATGCTTATGAATACTGTAGCCACAAATATGCTTCCTGAGGAAGTCTAAATACATTAAGGTACTTTAAAAATCCTCTTATTTTTTCTCTTCAGACACAGAGAATTGAATCAATCAGAATGAAGTCTAGCTGCCTAGACACATCTATCCAGTGCTATCTGAGATTCCTAAGGGTCTCCAAGACATCTGGTTGAGACTGGCATATACGACATAGGACATGGAACACTCGTTTGTTCTGGCTGCAGATGCTGGGTGAGATAATCCACAGCACCTAAAATAGCACTGAGCCCGGTCAGAGAAGTTACTCCCTCTGGTGAATACTGCAGGAGAGGCTTAGGTTTGACTGTTTATATCCATTACCATTTATATCTGCTTGATTATGTGGAGAGGAAGAAATCATTTTGCCCTTAGAAAGCTCTAGAAAACAAAGGCACACCTACTGATACCAAGGCATACCACAAAAAATCATTAAAAACATTTTCTGAGCTGCTGCCCTGAAAGTCGTCAAGAGAACATTGATCCATTCTGCAAGTTACAGTGAAAAATCATTCAAGTCTAAAAAAGTGTCAGAAATTACATAAAAACACTAACATAACTGCCATCCTGAAACTTGCTGATGGCAAAGCCAGATCTTTCAGCTGGACAGCAAAGAAAAAGGCTTCCTGCCTGAGGAAATAACACCTTTTTTGATCTGTTGCAACCTACAGGTGGGTTTAGCTGTGCATGGAGTTTCGGGCCCTGTCAGTGCTACTCTCCTTTGCTGGCCTGCTTTTGCACTTGACACATTCACTCTTTGTGTTTGTTCAGACAGTACTTCACCAGTGGAAGAAAGAAGCCCCCATGACTCTTTTCTCCTATCCAGGTGGCAAAGCAAATGGTAAAGGGAGCTTCTCTCTTAGATGAGAGCACTGTTTGCTTCCAGTTGCATGCCCCGGGGTGCATCAAACTGCACTTGTAAAGACATTCAAAAATACTTACTTCTTGCTGATTTAAATGACTGCTGTTGCTGAAAACCTCACAAAATGTGTAAGTAACCCTAAAACTATCCCAGGGCTCCCTCTGGGGCTTTGTGACTTGAGGGTGCTGATGCTGTGTGTGCAGTGCCCAGCACTCAGCAGGATCCAGCCCCAAGCTCTGGTTGGGTTCTGCTGGGCAAAGCCCTTCCTGGCGGTGAAGCCACAAGGACCATGCTGGCTGCCCAAGCCCAGCTGAAGCCTGAGCTGGCCCTACTGAATCATGATGTGAGAGGACAAAAGCCCCCCACCACTCCAGTTGGACTCTCTTTGGACACAACCTATTTGTGGAACAAGGTTTGAGGTGAGAGGAGGGGTTTGTCTGCAATTCTTTTATTTCTTTAGTCCTGAAGATGAGTTGACCAAGAGGATCTCCAGTGCCATTTACACTGAGCCACAGCTGTCCTTCCCAGCACCTGATTTTTTTTGTGGTGAATTGCAGCAAACAGGATGTATTCCACATAGTGAACTCAAGTTTTCCTTTAAGCTAACACCCTCTACTGTTCACTCCTGCATAGTATGCATAAACAACATATAGCCACAATTAAAGTGACTATGGACTTCTGGGTGGTACAGTGATTTCTAGACTACTGCCCTAATTTTATTTTTGTTCTCTAAAACTGGTACAGCAGTGAGTTAGTCACCTGACCTACCTTGTATCTTTCAGAAAAAAGTAACATGCAGCAATGCAACTTTTCAATAGTTTAGATGCAGTATACAACTTGAGGATTTATTTTTGAAAATATCTGTGATTCCTGCAGTGCCAAGAACAGCCTGATCACACTTTGATGCTGTTGAATGTTGGAACCTTACTTTAGCAATCAGAAATTTGTGAAGTTGATTTTTCATACTTTTTATGGTATATTTTTATTTGACATAGTTATGAAAGTTGAATGGATTTTTGTTGTGAATGGTGATTGCTCACATTTCAGAGGTTTTGATTTCGGGGAAGACAGTCCTTTTCTGTGTTCAAAGAGTCCATGTGACTGAGCTATCAGGCTCTGAATTACCATGTAAAGCAGACATTTGGGCTTGCCTACCTCTGAATTACAGGCACACACTGTTCATCAGCTGTTTGTGTACTGATCAGCCCATGCTTTGAGGATAAGGTCACAACAAATGACACAGCCCTGGAATGAAATATTATATGTCACTGGGAGACAGATGCTAAAACCGAAAGTACTTTTAGTTCTTCTCTATGAAAGACAGCTACACAGCAATGGAAGAGGCAGAAGAAACTGCTGAGTCTCCTCCCCAGTCTCTCAGTAGCATGACACAAGTGTCTGAAGTTCAGTTTTAGTCTCCTTATTTCTGCATAAAAACACCTAGCATGTTATGCTTTTTAGCAATCCCCATCTCCCTTGGCAAGAAAACAGCTTAAAGATAACCTAACTTTAGGAATGCTATTTTCTACGGGCAGGAGACCTTTCCTTAGGTCCAATTCTCCACATGTAAGGCAATAAAATGGAAGCTAACCTTTATGAATATAATCTGCTAAAACATTTCTTTCCACTCTCACCATGACTGGCATCAAATCAGCCAGTATTTGTTGTTCTGTCTGTAGACAGGTGCAAGCATGGTTAAGTCTTATCAGTCATACAGGATTTTAGCAGGATTAATCTCATAAATTCTTCTGTTTTACTGCCAGCATCTGAAGCTATTTCCAGAAACTCTCTGGGTCTATCTCTAGACCTCAGGTTTGCTGACCATCCAAAGTTTTTCCTGAGTTTCCTCTGTGCTGAAAAAAAAAAGAGGCACTATCCTGGGAAATCCTTTTTCCCAGTGGCAGCTGTGCTACCATTTCTCATTTGACTTTCCAAGAGGCATCAGAAGATTAGTTGCAATCTCTTTGCAGGCTGCTAATCCAGAGCACTGTATTACAGTGCCTTGCTGTCCCTCTGATTATGACATAGACAATAAACAGAATAGTGTTCATAGCCAGCAAAGATATATCGATACCCCTGCGTTAAGCACCCCCTGAAATAGTTGTAACACCCTCAAAGCAATTCCACAGGCCTACTCACGCCAGGAAGCACAAGGTGATGCATAGTCCTCCTCATTCCTCATGCATGGGCAGCATCAGCTTTTAAAGTTATGTTTTTCTGATAGGGTCTTGGGTCATTGTATAGGGTTTTAAAGTATGTCCTTAGTTTGCTGAAATAAAACTCCTTTTGATATGGAACTAGGACAAACTGGTCTGAAACTAGGATGTTTTCACTGCCTTGATGAATATATCCTGATAAGCTATGACAAGCTATGTCAGCCCATGATAAGTCATCATGCCTCAGCCACTTGCGTGTATAAGTTAAAAGGAGTTAGGGCATAGGTAGCCCAGTTCGCATGCTACAAAAGAAGATATTTTCCCTAAAAAGAGACAGAAAAGCCATCTACCAAGAACTCGTCTCTCCTACCAAGAGAGAGTGAGAGCCAGTAATGTGCTCAGTTCAGGTAAATCAGCGACGGAGCATATTAGTCACTGACCGGGGCTCTCGGACAACTGATTTATGCAAAGCTTGTATACAGTATGTTCTCACTGGCAGAGATTTCTGGTGTCTTTGCCCTTGCTGTCTGTGGGTATGTTGATATCATCATACAACAGTTCCTGCCTGCCCCAGCCAGTGATATTTGCTCTTTAAAAGCACTTCTTATTTCAGCATTGCACCTTTGCCACATCTAATTTGTGTGAGCTGGGGCTGGTTGTATCTGCCAGTGATATCACACCGGGAGTACTGCAGGGCTGGCGGCAGGTTGTTTGTATGGAAATGTGTTGGTCTCCTGCTGACCAGCTGCACTCTCTGGTCCACAAAAAGTCATATATAGACATTTAAAAGAGCCAGGTAAATGAAGATTCAGCAGAACCCAGTGCTCTTTACTGAAATATTGAGCATTCTGTCACATTTTTAAATGCTTGCTTTTTGTGGCTACTATTAACACCAGTATTAGCAAGGCATACTTTACACCTTGAACCTTGTATACAGTAAATGGAAATAAATGCTGTTGGTTAAAATAACTCCAAAGCAGAAAAAAGCAGATGGATAGGATTTTTTGGTTCTTCTCTTTATTCAGTGGTTAAGGTAAGTCACTCCTCTCTGATAGGAGGCATCAGACTGCTCAAAGTGCTGTTGAAATGAGGGTCTGCACATGGGCGCTTGGAGCTGTTAGCCCCTAGTAGCTGTACCATACACTTTTTTTAGTTCTTTAGTTTCTTTAGTTCCAAGCTTATGACTTCGCACAGCACTTACAGAAAGTAGGTAGAGACCTAACACGCATCATTGTCTCGTGTATCTCAGGACACAGTCCATCTCAGAGTCTGGGCAGACCATCATTAGATCCAAGCAAAGGTATTTATGAGTTCATGAAAGAGACATCTTTAATCTGTGATTACCAGCATTTGGCTGCAGACTGTCAGCTGGCTTTCCCCAGACTCACTGGTGAGGTCCAACAATGACAGCGACTGCCTTCATAAAGCACAATGAGAAAAGCTTTTAAGCCCTACTTTATATTTCATATAAGCGTCTCTCTTCCCTTGTGCTTGCTGCTAATGGACCACCACTATGTGACTGAAAATGCCAATTTATTCTGTTTGGAGGAGCTGGGCTGTATCCCTCTCAGTGCCTCAGGCCTGACTAGCATTTTGCTGAAATTCCCCTAGAGACAGCAGGATAGTTTTATTTTCACTGAGAGACAGGAATGTCTTGAGAAGTAACATAAAAAATAAAGTGGTTTTGTGTATACTTACTATCTCAAGCTAGTCACCCGGGAAAAATTAACAAGGCTGCATTTGCAATCATGTTTGTTTAAACAGAGCAGCATGAAAATTCCCTGAATAATCTCCACAGCTCCCTGAGCATCTCTAGCGCTTCTGCACGGCTCACCGAGCCTGTGTCTTCAGGCAGTTTGACTCACACAAGACGGTAAATGAATTCACAGGTAGGCTTGTAGTCAGCAGGAATTTCCACACCTCTCTTAGGCCATGAGCTGTGTCCCTGCCCATCAGTGGCCATGGGCTCCCCATCCCTCAGGGCTCTCTTCTGACAGAGAACCAGACACAGGCACATACGTGCTTTGCTGTGAAGCTCTCTGCAAACTGCCTGTGCTGCCTAAATGATACAGCCCAGTGCTCCCTCGCTTGAGAAACAGGCAGGAAGGTTCCTTATCTATCTATGTGTTGGTCTACTCATATGCAAATGCCTCTATTTGCTGTGGCAGGAACACCAAACAATACTAGAGGCTTCATTTTTTTGAAAGTTTAATCTGTAATGGCTTGTACTCTGATTTTGCTTGCAAAGATGACTGGCTTTAGGTGGCTGCTATGGCTTTCATTTATATATTCAATCCTGTTACAACAAAACATTTGGGATGCTTTTCATTGAATGGAATGGGATGATTTCCATAGGACACAGCAGCTGCTATGTATTCAGCATTTATTTTTGTGCAAACCAAGGAAAAGTTCATTCATTGTGGCTAAAAAAAAGAATCACACGCAGTCTGATCCTTCCCCCTACTGTACCTCCCCTCAGTTGGTACAGGTTAAGGTAAAATAAATAGTTTATTCATTTATAATTAGTACAACATGAAGATTACAGGGTGGAACACTAAACAGGTATGTGTGCCCCTTTATTTATCAGGACATCTCTCTAGTGGGGCTAGCTTTTGAAAACAGCTTGGCCAGGTTCAGTTTTCTACAGCAGTCTGTTCCTCACACGATTAGGCTGTTTCAGAAGTGTGGAAATACCTGTGGATGTGAATTTCACATGCTCAATTTGCACGTTTCTATTCCTTGTTTCTGTTTTTTCTGTCTTTGGAATCTTTTTGTCTTCTTTGTGAATCTTTGTGAGCTGCGCGATTTTGTTCAACTGAGCTCCCACACTGCAGACTGTCTCCAAATCATAATTCAAGATGCTTAAATGAGAGTGGCTTTTTAAGACAGATCTAATCAGTGTTTCTCTTGGGAATGAAACTAGATGAGCTTTCCTCAGGTTTGCAATTCAGTCCAATTATTTCACAAATCTTTGTTCATTTAATTCCTCTAAAGCAGAACAATCAGAAGAAATGGATCAGAACCACAGTGCAAACAGGAAATTATGATTTCTCAACCTGAAGAAAATGAGGTTTTGAAAGCCATTTATTTATTTATTTATTTTTGAAGCCTTATTCTTCTATAATGCAGCCTTGAGAGAACTACTAGAATAATGTCAATGCCCCTCACGGCAGAACTGCATAGCCGAAGCCTCAAGATCCTGTAAAAAACCTCAGCTCTGTTAGTTGCCCTGGATCTACACCAGCTTAGAGCAGTTGAGAATTTGAAGTTCACTGGAGTGAAAGGAGGAGGTATCACTTCTTGGACAATGCCATTACTTATGTTACCATTGTCATCTAACAGATTCGGGAGGAGACTTCTAGCAGGGCCGCTAAACACTTACTCCCTTTTTACAACAAAGGATGATTATGTACCAGATTTTCTACTTTGGCTGTTGACCGTCTTACCCATTAGGACCTGACTCTTCCCAAGTTTTGATATTCATTATAACAGCACGTGGTCTGTGAGGTGTACTGCCTCAGCTGACTGAACAATCGGGGTTTATGCTCAGATGACTAATGCCAGGAATTGGCCTCAACATGTAGAATGACAGCTCTGACATAATGTCTGCTCCAGCTCATGGTCTGATTCAACTCAGTGAAATCAGTGAAAATGAACTCTGCATCAATGCTCTGAGCCCAAGCTAGCAGAGAGCAGGGTGGATTTACACAACTAAAGTTGCAAGTCTCAGCTGGCTTGATCCTCTTCTCAAATCTACTTTTTGCCTCAGAGATCAGACATTCTTCAAAATGCTGTCCTGCTGCTGGATGCAAGAGGACACTGCAGTGCACCTTCCAGCAAGTGGTAAGTTTTGAATGCTTCCAGACTATCATGGGCTCAGGATTTCATTCTACGATGGACTGAGTCAAGGCTCTGAAAATTCCTGTTGCAATCAACTCCTGTTTTTCTGGCACATTTGGGAGAAGTTACTGCTCCATCATCTGTCTTTTTTTTTTTTTCTTTCCTTCATTTCTCAGAGGCTACTGATGATAACCTGAAAACTCACACGCCAGCTGGTCCTGGAGTTAAAGGGAGCTTCAACTTGGCAGACTAACTCTGGAGAAATGGGAAGCAGCTGGAGAAAGGTATCTGTGCAGAATTCTTTCTGAGAAGATTGTCAAAGTGCATGTAATAAAAAAGTGCAACTTAGGGACTCAATAATACTGGTTTTTTTCTTCCATTTTTGTTTGTTGTGGGTTTTTTAAATTTCATTTTAAAGAAAGTAGCCCAAGATTATGTATAATTTTTATGGTCATTTAACCATTGTGTTATTGGCAGTATTTCTCTAACTCACAGACATCTAATGAGCACAATAAAAATAGACCTATTTAAAGACCACAGCAAGGTCTTTTGACCAGAGGTAGCTAGCAAGAAAAGGTCCTGTTTTCAGGACACACGGACTGATATTGCAGCTATGTGTAAACATACATGTGCAGTCAGAAGAAAATTTTATCAGTTCTCCAACTCAACAGCTACCTGGTCTGAAAAGTGGACAGAATAAGAATGAATTAAAAAGTTACTGGACTGCACTGACACAAGGACATGAGATGCCTGCCATTCCTGAGGAAGTCATTGCTCCCCTCCATGCTCCTCAAGTCTCTGCTGGGTAAGACTGAGAAGTGCTTGGTTTTGAGATGGACTGCTGAGAAACCCTGCATGCAGCAGAAAACTCTTTGATGCCTGCCACGTTTAGTAGGGAGCAGGTGACTGATACGTCCTTCTGGTGACAGCTGGATGCCTGATGTCCTCAACCTACTACACCTATGTTCAGTAATTTGTGGATTCTTGTGGAAGTTAATCTTCTTACCAGTGATATGCATGGATGCACATGAACTATTTTCTTTATTTTTCTAACCTGCCTGTTTAACTCTTAGATATTTTGGTTTTCTCTTGTGCAGCAGGCTCATTTCTTCACTTGCTTTTTTTTCACAGCAATCCAAGTGCTTTAATTTTTCTGCCTCTTAATTCTTCTGCTACCAGATATGCTACTATTTAATTGAACTTCTATATTTTGGTTATAGAACTTCTTTTCCATCCTGCATAGTCATTACACCATTGTAAGCTAATGGAGTCACGCTTTACACTTTTGATAGCTAGTTTGATTCCGTTAACTTCTTTTTCTGATGAGCTAAATTTATAAAGTCAATCTCATTAAAATTTAAGCCCTGCTTCAAATTGCCTGGAACAGTACAAATACCAAGTTAAAAAGCATCAAGGATTTTTTCTGCTGGTCCTGGCTGTTATGGGGAGGCAGAAGGCAGGCAGCACATATGAGATGGCAGAAGTGTAGCTGAAGGCAATAACTCTGAATGGAGTAAAGAGAATTGAAATGCTAATGACAGGGCAAGGCAAGGAAGAACAACTTAACTGAGTGGTAGAAATTAATTGCCTCGATGAAGGAAGACCCTTCTTTACTGACGTCTCCTATGGCTCCTTAAGGGTTAGAGCCACAGAAGTATTTAATTTTCTCGGGAGTCCAATGCCCATGTATTTGATTGTAGAGACAGATGTGAATGATTTGCCACAGGTCACAAGAATTTTTTCACAGAGGAATAAACCAGAGCCATCTCTCTAGGGAGCAAAGCGTGCACCTAACCACTGGGCTATGTTGCTGCTTATGCTCAGTAGCTGAAACATTATTTCTAACAAAGAATAGACATTACTAGAGCTGTTCTGATAATATTTCTAAGTTGGCAAATGACTCTCACTTGAAAAACAGTAACTGAGGCACAGAAAGATTTGTGAAAAAGCAGAGTGCCAGAATTCAGATCTTCTGTGGTCCAACTAGTGCCTTACTCAAAAGTCTCTTCTTCTTCCAAGGTACCTAGGAAGCAAATCCCAGATGGCAGCAAGTGGCAGCTTGTATTTGGTCTGGCTGAGGTGGAGTTCATTTTCCCCGTATCAGCCATCATAGTGTAGCTAGAAACTTCTTGATAACAGACCAGCATTTTGGCTACTGCTAAGCAGTGCTCACACAGCAAGAAGGCTGTCTCTCCAGCATGGAGAAGAGTAATAAAGAGGCTTAGTGGGCACCTGTTGGCCAGCCAAGGTCTACCTTCCACAGTCCCTTTTGGTGCCCAATATAGGACATGAGAAATTCAAGATAAGGATAGTAATTTGGAGAGGAACCAAGCAAATCATGGACTGAACACAGCTAGAGAGTGAAGAGCAGAATGATCACTAGGAATTTTGATGATTGTAATTGTGGTGAAAGGATGAAACAGATGTCTTTTCAAAGAAGCTACCTCTATGAGAAGCTGCTGGAAGCTTCCTCTGTCTGATAGAGACAATGCCAGGTAGCTCAAAGATGGATCCACCATTGGCCAAGGTTGAGCCCATCAGCAATGGTGATAGTGCCTCTGTGATGACATATTTAAGATGAGGAAAAACCTGCTGTGCAGCAGCAGCCAGAAGAGAGGAGCGAGAATATGTGAGAGAAACAACTCTGCAGGCACCAGTCAGTGAAGAAGGAAGGGGAAGATGTGCTCCAGGCACCAGAGCAGAGATTTCCCCAACAGCCTGTAGTGAAGACCATGTTGAGGTAGGCTGTCCCTCTGCAGCCCATGGAGGTTAATGGTGGAACAAATATCCACCTGCAACCACCAGAGGACCCCACACAGGAGCAGGTAACTGCCTGAAGAAGGGCATGACTCTGAGAGAAGCCCACACTGGAGCAGGCTCCTGGCAGGACCTGTGCTGAGAGAGGAGTCCATGTTGGTGCAGGTTTGCTGGCAGGACTTGTGACCCTGTGAGGGACTCACACTGGAACAGTCTGTTCCTGAAGAGCTGCAGCCCATGGGAAGGACTCATGATGGTGTTGTGAACTGTCTCCAATGGATGGGACCTCACTCTGGAGCAGGGGAAGAGAGCAAGGAGGGTGCGGCAGAGACAATGTGTGACAAACTGAGCACAACCCTCATTCCCTGTCCCCCTGTGCTACTCAAGAGGAAATTGGGAGTGAAGTTCATCCCAGGAAGAAGGGAGGGGTGTGGGGGGAGTGTTTCTAAATTTGGGTTTATTTCTCAGTACCCTACCCTGACTTTTGATTGGCAATAAATTAATCTCCCCAAGTCGAGTCTATTTTGCCCATGCCGGTAATTGGTGAGTGATCTCTCCCTCACCTTATCTTGATCCACGAGCCTTTCATCATATTTTTCTTCCTCTGTTTCATTAAAGGAGAGGAAGTGATAAAGTGGCTTTGGTGGGCACCTGGTGTCCAGCCAGGGTCAACCCACCACACAGCTGAAGAAGCCTAGTGTCTAATAAAACAAGCTTCTCAACAGAAAGGCACTGATTAAATATTACTTAAATATTGGCATTTTCCTCGACTTTAAAATAAAGTAGGAAAGTCTAAAAGCAGGTATTGGCAGCTATGTTCTAATTTTATTAAAGTGAAGATAAAACTAGATATACAGTGAATTCAGACTAAGCATCTAGAAAATACAATTCTTGTCACAATAACAAAATCAAATAACAATAACAAAACAAGAAAGAGAGAAGGAGATAGGCACAGAGGAACAGGGCCTTGAGGTAAGGATGAGAAGTTCCTGACATGAAAGAAGAAAGAAAACAAGAGGAAGAATTTGGAGGGTGGACTAGTAGCTGAGGAGTTTCACTTGCAAGCTGTAAATAATCTGGAAAAGATTAAGATGAAAAAGTAAGCTATGAGAGAGAAGACCATGTTTAACAACCAGGTAGCTGAGGACCATGGTGTGAAAGACTGTAACATAAGGGGTTGTTTTTTCTTTCTTTTTTTTCCCCCCCTCTTTTCTATTTTGAGGCACTAGAACTCCAGATTTTTCCTTTCTTATTAATTAAAATTTCCAGCTGCAAACTATCACTGATGCTTTGTTTAATTGCAAACAGAATGGAATAAAACTGATATATAATTTACATACAGAACTATAAAATACCTTTTAGAAACTGGACGTGGTAATTCATGGTTGTGTTTTCCAGAGGTGTCTATGAGAGACCAATAATTTTAGGTCACTGAGTTCAATCATCAGTAGTGCCTTGTTGAACATAACTATTTTGATGGGTGATGTCTTGCAGCTGTCAGCATGTGGAACCTACTTGTTAACAGCTCTCAGAGGATTGGTTTAATGACAGTACAAATGAAATGAGAGCTGAACTTGGAAAGCAAATGTCATGAAAATTGGAAAAATGTTGGAAAGAAGGAATATGTGTTCCCTGAATAAGCATGTTTTCACTTATATCTAACAGTTCAGAAAATGGGAAAGTGAAAAGATATTTCTTTTTTCCTGTCATCTTCAATATTTAGGCAACTTGCCAAACTCTGCCACCAGCAGGTTGAAACTTGCTAGGTTTGAATAAGAACATAATTAGCACAAAGGAATAAAGATAAGAACTGGAAAATGTTGCCAAATATAACTCCAGGACTGAGGATTGTTTTCTGCCTCCTACTGCCTACTACTTTGACAATGACTGATAACAGTAAACAGCAATTAACCTTTTTGTCAGTTTGCTCTGCATACTTCATGCTATTAGCCAAGTACATTCGGAGCATTAGTGGTTCCATATCAACACTTCTTTTCATTTTGTCTGTGCAGCTCTACATTTTAAATGTGTTTTTTCAATCTCTTTGTGGAACTATTTAACAGAATTAAATCTGTGAGTTTTGACCTAGTTACATTTCATTTTGGACATAATTTCAAGTATAATTAACTAGCCACATCACTCAGGCTACCTTTGAAGAGGTGTAGTCCCGACACCAATGTTTGGAGCAGTCACTGCTATTTAGAAAAGCAGTACAGTTAGCAAACCAAATTTTCATTTGAGTAAATTTATGCCAACTAAAAGCCTGTTCCAGCACCTTCAGTGAATTAGCTGAACACTGTGATGCTTAGGAGTTGTGCAAAGCCCTCAGCAGCACCTGTGCCTCACAAGCAAATGATGCAAGAGGACCAGAGGGAGGGACAGCTGGTTCAGCAGCTTCCTGCCATATGCTGACCACAATGTGCCAGGGTAGGGAGAGTGCTGGAGCTGTTCTGGTCCCCTCTCACCTTGTGCATGTCCCCAGCACACACTGTACGGTGGAAAGGGCTCTTCTGTTTGACTTCACCTGTGATGGGTGCATGGATCATAAGTCTTAAAATTGCACCAAGTTTAAAGCTTCTGTTGTCATTTTTTAAATTTGTTGTTGTTTTGTTTTTTTCTCAATGCCTATATGACATTTGCAGCTTTTGTAACAGTGTTTCTGTTTCTTGCTGTAAGAAGCTTTGCTACCACTTCTCTCCATAAAGTCCCAACTAATCCCACCTTTCCTGATTTTCTTTCCATTCCCTTCCTCGCCATTCTTCACTCTCTACAACAGCTTCATCCCTTCTTTGCTCCATGTTCACCTCTTATTTTCATGCCGCTTTTATGGTTTTATGGCATATTTTTCTGGGAGATAGTAGTGAGCACCCTGTCCCAGCTGACCTGTGCTAGCAACAGTAATTGCTCTGAGCAACGTCTCCTCCCAAACTTCAGTGGAGAGGGTTGGACTCTTTCAGCTCTATTTAGTGCTCTGTGAAGAGGTACCCTATTTTCCAGGGGACCATTTAAATGCTCCCCAGGAATTCAATGCATGTGGTAGCAGATGATCACTGGCTGATAAAAAGTCAGTGAGCTACTGGGAGCCAACCAAGCCTCTCTCACCTACGCTTACAATCACTAGGAATAGCTGACATAGAGTCTGTGGCTGGAGGATCTCTGGCTTTTTTTACAACGTAAGTGGAAGCAGGAGCTACATGCCAGGGAGGTGGGAAGGGTGGTGCTGATGGGGAACCAGTGGTTGCGATTTCATACCAATAAGACTCTGTTGTTCCAAGTAGCACCTCATCTGAAGGGAGAAACACGCAGTGTCTCTCAGGGAATACAACTTCTTGAAGAGGACAAAAGGGCTTCACATGACTTTCAAGAGTGGGTGCTGTTTTCCCTGGTACTACTAAAACTTAGATCTTTACAGATTATTGGTTTTTTAAATGTATTTGGTATGCAAAAACTTTGAGTGTGGAAAGGGCTATTTGTTATAATGCAACAGGAAAGGTTAATATTGCTTATGTCTTCAGTATATGTTTTAACAACCTATGTAAAATAAAGACATAGATGTTAGAATTTCAGTTTTAATTATGGCTTTTACCCCCTACAGAACAGTAAGTGTGGATTTAGTATTTCTACAGAGAACGATGACACCAGTGTTGTGGTTTAAGGTTTGGGGAAGGGGAGGGACAGGTGGAGCGGCTATTCCACTCCCCTTCCTGCCACACTCTATATAAAGGACACAGGAAGTGCCGCTCGCCCCCTCCTCGCTGGAATCTGCAGCTGGCTCAGGACGGCTCTGTGGCTGCTACAACTCCACGTGGCTCGGGAGAAATCCAGTGGCATCCGAGGATCAGTGTTGTATATATTTGTATATATACCTTCCCTTGTTACCTCTGTATATTTCCCTTCCTCTGATATCCCTTTTGTTACTCCCTGTTAAAAGTTGTGATCTTAATTTTCTAACTTTGTGTGAGGCCTTTCTTCCTCCCCTGGGAGGGAAGAGGGGAGGGGGAAGAGGGGTGAAACTAATTCTGCTTCGTGGGGGTTGCCCTGAGCCCTAAACGGAGACAACCAGGAAGAACCCAGGAGAGAGAAAGGAAAACAATCAGTGCAGGCTGCATATTTATAAACCAAGAAATCAACTACCTATTCTAAAAATTATGTAATTCATATTCATCTGAAATTTGAGGAGTAATCCTATTTTTTTTTTTAAATTGTAATATCGACAATGTATTTTTTCCTTGAATAGAAAATAGTATTTTTAAACAAACATACATGTTATGATAAATACTTAGTTAACATTGTTTTCCTTTATGATTTTTTTTTTCTCTCAGAAATTTAATTCTATGGTATAAAAACATTTGAAGAAACTTAATACTTTAATTAAGGGAGGTAAATTGAGGTACTGTGAAGATGTGTTCTAACTTTAACATAGTATTTTCTCTAAATTTTCTTACACCACTGCAGCTGAATACTGTGACACTTTGGAAAGTGATGTATTCTAGATGTGGACAGTCACTGTTGTTGATTCATCCCAACCCCCTTATTGTCCAGATCTGGGGCCTTTTGGAAATCTCCACAGCTTTTTCCTGGCTTCTCTTCCCAGGGAACCAGGTCATGGGTGCAAGGGTGTACAGCTAGACCTTCTCATAGTAGGATGCCAGGACTTGTGAAGGGTGCATATCTATGTGTAGCACCTGGAAAGTGCGACCAATGCTTGAGCCTTTTGAGAGACAAGAGCAACCTGGCACTTGCTGCACACCTGCTTGGCTAGCTCCCCTACCAGTGCTTCCAGGACACTGCCTGGAATTCTCCTGGGGGGGCAATCTAGCAGGAAAGGAAGTGAAAAAATCATGCTCTTCGAGTGCTTTTTTCCTTCCCAAACTTTTCTGTTCTGATGCCAAAAAACCCTTTAACTCTAAAGACTGATGTGACAGCTGCGTGAAAAAGAGACCTCAAGTTTCTGATGGGGTTTTAAAGAGTTTTAGACACAGCCTTTCCCTCTTGGTGCTTGTGTGATGTGGTTCATCTTTCTCATGTGAAATAATTGTTATCAAGGACAGAGCAGTGAGTAACTCTGCCTCTCCATAAACCCAAGTAGTTAAATGTATTTCTAGCATTGTGTTGTGTTCAGTCTAGCTGAATTGATGCTGTGTAGCAAGTACAGTGGCCTCTCAGCTAGGAATGACATGCCTTTTGCTGACTTTTTCCAGCTGAAGAATCATTTTATGGAGCTTTCATACACAGTCTTTTGTTTCCAGCTTTTCTGGACCCTGTGAAAAGTTGAATCAGAATTGAAGAGGTGACATTCAGAGGGGTCTGAAAGCCTCTGGGGATCTTCAGTACAAGGTGATGGAAGAATGCTGCCTGGGGTGGGCTGGCGGTCAGTGTGAAGGTCAGCCTCCTCCAGGAGGTCAGGGAGAGAGGGCCCAAGTGAGGAAGAGGAATTCTATTGAGCAGTACCCGGAGGAGAAATGCCTGCTCTTCGAGGAGAAGGTGCCAGTGCCAGCAGCAGTGCTGTGACCGGCTGTGGGGATCATCTCCTCACGACCCCTCCGGCAGGACGCGCAGGGTCGGCGAGGCCGAGACCAGTGGCCCTCCCAGGGAGAGCCGCTCCCTGAGAGCCGCCGAGGCCGACACGCTTCAAGCTGGCAGCGGCACGGCCCCCACCCGCCTCCCTGACGAGGCCCCGCTCCCCACCAGCCTCAGCCCCGCCGCCCCTAACGCTGCTCCCGCAGGCCCTGCAGGGCTGAGGAGCACGGTGCAGCGGGCAGGGCAGGGCGGCGGGGAACCGTCTGTCTCTGCCGGCTCGGAGCTCCCCTCCCGGGCGGCGGCCGGCCCCTCTGGGGACGCCGTGGAGCCTCCCCGCTCCGCCCGGCATGGACCGCGGGACAGCGGCTGAGGTAGCCGCGGAAGCACCAGCGGGAGCGGGGAGCGCGGCTGGCGTCGGCGGCGGGTCCCTGTGTGACTGAGTGGGGCCAACGTGGCCTTCACACCGGCTCCGACCCCGCCACCCCCGCGGTGAAGAGGGCTGAGCCGCCGGCCGGGCGCAGCTCCGCCCCGCGGGCTGCGAGCGCCCCATGGGCCGGGGCGTCTGTGGCTGCTTGGAGAGGAGCCGCGGGGTCGGGAGGAGCCGCCTGGCAGCGTCCCGCCGCTTTTCGTGTCAGGGACAGCGGCCTCGCCGCCTGGGGCCCCGGCTCCTCGCTCCGCCAGCGTCCCCGGCCTGGCCATGCCCTGCCCGTGGCGGGCTCCCAACTTTCCTCGGCGTGGCCAGCAATGTGCCACGGCGCCGCCGAGCCGCTTTGACGTCTTGATCCTCTCCGAGAACTTAACAGGATCGCAAAGACCTTCGAGCGGCTTTTCACGGTGAGCCGAGCTTAGGCGTGCGGGCTCCGGCTGTAATCCGCCCGCACCGGGCGGAGGGGCGGCCGCGGCGGGCCCTGCCCTGCCGCCCCCGCCGGGCCGGGCCGCCCCGCCGGGCTCTGCTGCCGCTGCCGGCGCTTCGCGCCGCGGGCCGGGAGCGGGGTCCGGACCGGAGCCGCGCCGAGGGAGGGCAGCGCTGCCTCTCAGCGTCGCTTGAGGATAACGGGGCCCCGAAGCGCTTGCCTTCCGACAGCCCGGCAGACCGATTCGGAATTCGGATGCTGCGGAGAAAAGCGTGGAGAGGTGAGTCGGAAGGAAGAGGCAGAAAGCCTCCGTTTCTCTTGTGCCCGTGAGAGTGGGATCATGTCCTGTGTCTGGCTTCGATTCTAAACCTTAACACCTTGAAATGGAAACGTAACTTACAAGTTGGGGTTTTTTTATTTTCTTCTTCTTTTCAGAAAAGTGTTAATGTGATTAATTGACAGAGATCTGTATATTCATAATTAAATTGGATTCAGGACACACAACCACATAAAAGTGGGGTCGAGGGGTGTTACCCCACTCCTGCTGACCGAGGCTCAGCTTTACCAGTTTGATCCCTGTGTCTCTGACCTCCCCGCTGTCTAGTGCCTCTGGTATAAGCATGAGGTTGTCAAACTGTGTATGAAGAAAATGCCGGTAAATGCTACAAGTGCAGTGAAGGGAAATAACTTTCCTGGGATTCCTGATGCTCTAGCAAAATTGACCTTGTTTTTAGCAATATGACATCTTTTGCAAAACTTGAGTAGTGTAAACCAGGCCATAGTGTGCCTAAAAATGTGCAAGATACAGTAATTACTATAATCAACATCTTTCTCTAATGTACGGTCCACTCACTTGCTAAGAGGAAAAAGCCAAAAGAAGACAAGCAAAAATGACATGAATGTTACTTTAACTCTCTGAAGAAATGATGTTAAATGTAAATGTTGGTACTGGTTAGTTGTTGAGGTTTAGGGCAGGACATTAGTAGTGGACACTTTTTACTGTATTTTGTTTTCCAGATTCAGAGTTATTATATTCAAAGCAGGTAGTAAGAGGACTGTTGTGTTTAAAATCTGCAATTGTCATTGTTACAGCTGAGTAAATTGTAGTTTCAGATGTTACTGGTTTTGAAATAGCATAACTTTGCCTTCAGTTGGCACAGTTATCTTTTTCCTCTGGTATATTTCATATTGGGTTTTTTGAGTATGCATGCTAAAACCATCTGATTAGAAAAATACACAGTGCGAATGATAATGGGACTGTCAGGATGTCTAATCAGCAGGAGTGATCATGGTAAACAAGCAGTGAAGGACTTTAGGGAAGAGCACATCAGCCTTCAAAAATTATACACCACCCTTCCATGTCAGCATCTCTCAGCTTTGCCTCCCGTGTACCACTGTGCACCCCAGCCTTTGTCATCCAATTTGCAACCAAGCCCTGTCATGTCAGTTCAGCACGTTATCCTGCAGCCTTCTCCCGTTGTTGCCATCTCTTTTCATTAATGTCTCTTGAATCCTCTTCGGTCGAATGCCTTGTTGCAGCCTGTGAAACGTGACACAAACTGCCTCTCGTGTTTTCCTTCCCCAGCCAAATGGGTTGGCGGTGGCAGCTCACATGCGGTGGGCAGGGAGCGGGTTTGGAAGGGTACCGATCACATGTATTCACGGGCACACCTGTAGACATGTATATATTTTATAGATGCTTCTTCAGAAATGTAAACTTGCTGTGTTTTAGCTGTATTTGTATCCCTCTTATGTTCACTTTTAAGTGTTATCTTGGCAAACAAATGTGCCGGCAGAGGTGTTGGCAGAACTGGTAAATTTTAGACAGTGGTTACAGAAGCCTCGCATGGAGCATATTTGCTGTGTAGGAACATGGATCCCTGCATTATGTTAACCCATACATTTGGTCGTGCAGTCAACT
The DNA here is from genome assembly GCA_013401335.1 of Brachypteracias leptosomus. Lineage (NCBI taxonomy): Eukaryota > Metazoa > Chordata > Aves > Coraciiformes > Brachypteraciidae > Brachypteracias > Brachypteracias leptosomus. The sequence continues at coordinate 70,092 of VYZX01016968.1, read as the reverse complement.
GCAATTTGTAATTTAGTAGTTTAATTTACAGAGTTATGTTCAATATAGCTAATTTCTCCTGAAGAGTTTCCAGTCTAAAAAATAACACACTCAAAGAAAATAGTCTGCAAAAAAAATCAGTAAGTCTTTGAAAATTGAACTGTATTACTAATAATTCATAGATATAGAAGTCCAAATAATTCAATTTATTTAAAAGATTATTTTGCTACTACAAGGTGCAAGGACTCAAATGGATAAATGATAATTATATGCATTTCATTCTAAAACTATAGATTACACCTATATGAATATGCAGTGTGGTGTGTAATATATGCATATCCTGGAATACCTGTGAGAGGTAACGTATTTGTTTGACAGATCTTTAGTACTGAGGTTACTGGGCTATCATATAAATTATGTACATTTTCAGGAGATATCAGTGCCCACAGGCTATAGAAAACGCAGTATGATGTAGCAGGGAGTCATAAAATTTGAGAAGTGTACTTTTAAAAGAAGTCGTAGGATTTAAGAACTATTGATTTAAACTGTTATAGTGGTTTATGAGGGTAAGGAGATGCAGCCTGCTTATTATTTTTTCAACCCCATGGGCTTTATCCAGTAGCCTTTATAGAAAGCTCATTTCCATGAGAGTGTGAGAGAGTTCAATCTGCAGGTTAACTTACAAACCTCCATATCATTGAAGAAAAAATTTGCACCTAGTCTTCAAACCACATCATTACTTAAAAACCCAGTGTCCAGTCTTTGAAGTCCATTTGTTGCCTGTGCTGGCTAACACATTGGAACTGCAGCCCGTCACATGTAACATCCGCAGCATGCATAACGTACAGCTGAACTACAAATATGACCAAGTGATGTAACAAGGATCATGTAGGTGGAGGTCAAATCCCAAAATAAATTCCAGAGACTTACCAGGGTTGAACCTGAGAGGCTGCGTGAGGATTTGGAACATGTCTTGACTAAAATGATATAAGTGATCTATGCAGCTTATCACTGCTTCCACAGAAATAAGTAAAATGTTGTTGAAAGCCACAAGAACAACGGTATATTACCAACTGCACAAATACGTAAGATCCATTATGAAATCATGTGTAAAATCACCTTTTACTTCATGATGGTGATACATATTTCACCTTGAGAAGCTGTTTTTTGAATTCTGCTACATTTTCTGCCTCTAGTCCTTTTAATTTAAACAAATAAGCTTTAAGGTTATTAAGTGGTAGTATAAACAGCTTGATCTGCCACCATTGCTTGATAAACAACTACATTTACTTTATATCAGAAGCATTAATATTTGTTTGGTTAACAATTTTGAATTAAGTTAGGCTGAGTTAACATGTTCTGCCCAAAAGGAGAACTGCTAGAATAGCCCAAATATGAAGTCTCAGTGCTCTTCAGAGGGAGGCTGCAGTTACTTAGACTTATTGCACAGATGTTTGGCAGGCTACACGGTTCATTTTGGTGGGTTAGCTGATAGATAGCAACTTCCAAATTTGGCATGATTTGTAATATTTAAATGTGTGCCTATCTGTTGGGGGTTTTTTTATGCTACTGATGCTGAGCACGTGCAAAATTGTCTGAAACATAGACCACAAAGCTGTTCAGAGGCCTGGACAGTGTCCAAATTGCAGTGGGTGCTGAAAATAAGCATTTCTGCCACTGCTCTGGTATATCTTCTCAGAGCACTGCAAGCCCATGAGAAAATATGTGGGAATGTATCACATAATCCATTGGTAGGAGGCTCCAGGAAAAGGAGGAAAACTGGTTTTGGCTTGCTTAATTTGAAGCAGGCTTGATAAGTTCCTCATTTTTGAGCTGCAGCTCCTAAGCATAATGCAGTTTGCTGCAGGTGGGTGAATAGACTTGAGAAAGGGAGGAGTTATGGCTGTGAACTGGGACCCACCTCCTTTTGGCCTGGAGTTTGATGCCCAGTTATTTCCAGTCTCCTGTTGTAGCTTCAGTCATTTTGTATTGGCTAGCATCTGTAGCTTCCTTTTCAGTGCCTTTTTCCTGGGTACCTGATTTTCTATATGCCTTATGTAGGAAATCCACTGGATAGTACAGCTCCTAAAATTTAGATATTGCAGCCTTCATACCTCTATTTCTAATTTTTCATATGTTACTTAAATTTAATATTTATTGTCAGATAACTGCCTGTCTTGGTAAAACAGGTCTTTTATACCAGACAAGGGCACATGAAATTGACACAAAATATCAGTTGCCATTGAATCCAAAAGGAAGAGGATAAAGGAGCACATGAGCTATTTGCATTTAGAGTAGGGAGAGCTATCACTAATGTATATTTTAAAAAAATTTTTAGTAGGGGAATGTTTTTCTCATTTAGCTCTACTTTCAGTCTCAGTGATTTATGCGCTGAAAAGCAGTATTCTTGAGTGTGGAATTATTATTAATCTCTTTCAGGTTAGTACGATTAGTAGCAAGGAAAGAAATACTAAGTGAGAAAACATATTAGAATTCTGCATAAGTCATTAGTAAAGATACTAGTCTTTCAAGAGCTAGGATTGTTTCAGGTAAGTTTTATTTTGCTGTTTAACACTGGAAGATTCTTCAAACTGAGACAGTTTTTGTTTTCCATAGTTTAACTTTGGCATACTTAAAGATAAGTCCCTTTGTTCTGGAAAATTAAAAATTACAAGGATACTTTAAGCATCCAGTTCTCCAATTTGATTGCCTAAAACTGGGTAACTAGATTCACACTCAGAGAACTGTCTCTCTCTCTCTCGTAAAATCCCTTGTGAGCTAAATACCTGTTTTAAGTGCCTAACATGTGTTTATCAGACTTGTCAGCCTTTAGGTAATCAAGTTTTACCCTCAGTGTAATTACTAGCTTTAAATATTCAGAGCAGAGAGTATGCTTCAAAGATAACAGAGATTTTGTTGAAGACAGATAACTACTTGCATTGGGTACAGGTGCCCAGGCGCTGGCAGGGGGGGCTGCAGAGGCCTCTGTGAGGAGAGGACAGGGATTGCTTGCGCTGGACACAGCCACTTCCAAACAGCTCCAACAGACCCACCACGGGGCATGGCTGAGCCCCTCAGCCAAGATGGTGGTGCCTTGAGAAGAAAGGGTACAACACTGCACAGACAGCGTGTGAGGAGACAAGAAGGACATGGACCTGTTGGAGAGGCCTGGAACACCTCTCCTATGAGGACAGGCTGAGAGAGTTGGGGTTGTTCAGCCTGAAGAAGAGAAGGCTTTGGGGAGACCTTATTGCAGCCTTTCAGTATCTGAAGGGGGCCTATGAGAAGGCTGAGGAGGGACTTTTCACGAAGGTCTGTAGTGATAGGAGGAGGGGTAATGGGTTCAAACTGGAAGATAGTGGATTTAGATTAGAAATTAGAAAGAAATTCTTTACTCTGAGGTTGGTGAGACACTGGAGCAGGTTGCCCAGGGAGGTTGTGGATGCTCCATCCTGGAGGTGTTCAAGGCCAGGTTGGATGGGGCCTTGAGCAGCCTGGTCTAGTGGGAGGTGTCCCTGCCATGGCAGGGGAGTTGGAACTAGATGATCTTTGAGGTCCCTTCCAACCCAAACTATTCTATGATTCTATGAGTGAGGGGAAAAAATGTGTTAAAAACGGCTCAGTAGACACCAAGGTCAGAGAAGAAGGAGGGGAGATGTTCCAGGTGTGGAGCAGAGATTCTGCTGCAGCCCATGGAGACAACCATGCTGGAGCAGATATCCACTGTGGAGGATCCCATGGTGGAGCAAGTAGCTATTTCCTGAAGGAAACTGCAGCTGGTGGAGAGAAGCCCATGCAGGAACAAGTTCTCCTAACAGGAACTGTGGCCTATGGAGGACCCACACTAGAGCAGGTTTACCCTGAAGGACTACAGCCAGTGGAGTGGACCCACTCTGGAGCAGTTTGTGAAGGACTGCAACCTGTGGAGAAGGACCCATGCTAGACCAGGGGAATGGTGTGAGGTGGAAGGAGCAGCAGAGAGGAAGCATTATGGACTGACCACAACCCCCCATTCCCTACCCACTGTGCTGCTGGGAGGGGTGGAGGAGCTGGGAATGTAGAAGTGAACTTGACTCTGGGGAAATAAAAGGGAGGGGGGGTGTTTTTGTCTTTGTTTCGCACCATCTCTATTTTAATTGGCAATAAATTAAATTAATTTTCCCCAATTTGAGTCTGTTTTGCCTCTGATGATAATTAGTAAGTGATCTTCCTGTCCTTATCTTGACCCCTGAGCTTCCTGAAAATCTTACTTTCTCCCACTGGACTTCTGAGGAGGGGAGTGAGAGAGCGGCTGGGTGGGTGTCTGGCAGCTGGCCAAGGCCAACCCACTGCACTACTGTAACAGCTATGGCTTTAAATACAAAGCTGAGCTCTACTCAGTTCTTAACACTGTCTTGTAAGCACCAGCTTTTAGTGGCAGTTTCAGGACTGTAGATCCCAGCTAGCTGGGGCTGTCTCTCCATGGACCTGCAAAAGGTGTTTGTGGAGTCTTAGGCCTCTGCAGCATTTTCCTGCTGACTTAAGCTGCTCCCTAATCAGTCACTTGCCAGATTTTGAATCTAGCTTTGAAATTCTAGATCATTAAGCACATTTATTGTTAGGAATCTTGGAACAAGTATTTCTCCTTTATCAGATAGCTAGGAATTTGTCAGAATTTTATGTGCTTCATTCTGGGCCAAACCATGTTGCTTCAGGAGGTCTCACCACCTGTGCTGTATCCAAATTACTTCATTAGCTATTTCTACCATTCCTGTGTTCTGTCTCGTTCTACCACAGCTGGGCATGTGTGGCACAATTTAATAATGCATCTTCATCTACTATGCCTACCTCCTTCAAAAAAAANAAAAAAAAAAAAAAAAAAAAGTATTGTATTGCTTAATAGTAGGGTTATATTTCTGTGATATTTCTCCCTCCTTCTTTCCTCCAGTCTAGTGAAAAATAAGAGTTCAGAGCACACTGTATATTGAATTTGGATTTTAAAGCTGAAATAATTGTAACGGCTCTGAAATGAGCTCCAATTTTGCCTACATATTTTTATTTTATAGTTTCTTATTCTTTATCTTATCCAGAGTGAACAAGCCCCATTTTTCTTTCTCTCCTTTTTCTATGTCCTTAATCATTCTTGCTATGCTTTTATTCTACAGTATCTTTCTGTTTAAAAGGACTAATAATGTTCCAGATAAGTCCACACTGTTGTTCCTTGGAGCATTTCCAGTGTTCTTTGTGCTGTTAGCACTTTCCATATAGACATGGTGAGCTGTTGTGTCAGCAGCCCTGCCCTGCACTGAGCAGGGCACTTCACTGAGCTGTACATACACTGTGCAGGTTCCCTTTCTGAGGACATATGGTTAATTTGGAAACATATGAGGCAGTAGTTTACATGCTTTTCACCTGTGTTCATTGATTTCTGTTTGCCTACATTGCATGTCACTTGCAGTCTAATTGAGAAATTGATTGTGTTGATGTGGATCACCCTGAGGTTCCTTGCACTCCGCTTGTTTCTCCTGCCCGTAGTACTTTTTGCCATCCTGAGATCTTGTCTCACTGCTCCTTTTTGTCAGAGGTTTTTCTACAGAACCCTGAAGAATATGGTTCTTAAACTTTTGCAGTGGTGAAGGTGACTGTTTAATCCCAGTCTTGCTGTCTGTCTTCTAAGAAGCTTGTTTTTCATCCAAAATAGTCTTTGGTTTCGTATCCCATGACTTGTTTTGTTTCTTTAGTGGCATAGCATTTGGAAGTCTAAATAAGGTGTATGATTGTTTCCTGTATTCAGTGCTCTGCTGGCATAATTAAACCATTCTGAGAGATTTGGAATATCTAGTTTCAGACTAGTAATTTCTAGTTTCAGGAGATTAGTAACATCTGGAGAAGCCATGTCAGTTTAAAGTTTACTTAATGTTTTTTAACTAAACTTTCAGAAACTGATGCAGCAATGACAGGTCTGGAAACCCATACATCACACCTATGAGCGTTTGAAATATCACTACTCTCGCTACTCTCCAGCTACAGCAGCAATGTGTCTTTTCACTGAGATAATAAATGTTGTTGGTAGTGATTTATCTACATCATCCCCAGACTTCAGAATGTTTTTATTATCTCATACTTTTATTGTTTTAACAGAGTTATTTATTGTATTTGAGATCATAAACCAGGTGACTTTCGTTTAAGAACTACTGTGGGTAGACATCAATCTGATTGTGAATCACCAGAACTAATGACAGAGTTATTGTTGTGTAGGGTGGCAGAAACAGCCAAGATCTTAACTTTGTGCTGGAAAATACATCCTTAGAAAAAAGTTAGTGCTTTGCTACTTAACTTAGAAATCATTCTTCTTTTCCCACCATAAAGCTTTTAAAACCTTGAACTAGAATAAAGTGGAAGTTTAATGGGGGTAACATGGGGTATCCATGACACTGTTCAGTGGAAGAGCAACAACTCTTCCCTCCCTCCTTCAATGTGATGAGAGTTCTATTACGATTTAAAAAAAACAATTAGATTATTTGTCTGAGCTTTAAAGGAGAGCAGGGTCTATACAAAGCAGTGAAGTCCAAGCAGCTCATGCCACTTTACTCTTAAAAGTTACCTTTTGTGAGACTTAGTATAGCTGAAAGCAGTGGAGATGAAGTCGACAGCAAGAGCAACTACAAGTAGGAAGAGGCAATTTGCTGCTGTGCCTTAGTTTCTGTAGGTGTGTAGCAATTTGTCAGCAGGAATCATGCTGCTCTGTTTTTAAATGAAGTGGCTGCAACACCCTGACTACTGCCTTGTAGCCTCCCGTTGTAACTTCAAATCATGGAGTCTGGGCAGTGAGACAGAGTGTAAATTGTAGGCTACTTTTGCAGACTTTGGTAAGCTGAACTTTGAAGAAATCAGTAACAACAGAAGGAAAAATATATTTTCTTCTTACCTTAAATTATGTTCAAGTTAATATATGAGAAATGGGAGTTACCTTAATACTCACTGTTATTACGACTAAATAAATGTTCCAATCACCAGAGCACTATTGTGTGTCATCTATCTATTCTGTGTTACAAAGTACGAAGTAGAAGCAGTGATTATAATTGAAATCTGATTTATGAAAAATTTTCCTATAGAAGAGATTTTTGGCATCATGCCTATTTTGAAACCTGCACATTTGACTGGTTAATTCATTAATAACAACGTTTGTCTCTCAAAGGCTGAATGGTTTAAAAAGAAATATTCATTGATATTTATAATGGATATACATTAACATATATAAAAATAGTTTGGCAGATCTTTTTTGAACAGATAAAATTGATTCATTTTGTGAGACTGCTCCAGTTAACATTTTTATACATAGTTATGTTTTAGCATAAATTATCTGAACTTTAGGAATTAATTCTTTTGGGTGAACATTCAAATCTGAGAGTGGGTTGAAAGATACTTTTTTTTTATCAGTAAGTGATAGAAATGCCCATTTTTTCCCCAGTAAAACTCAAGTTAACCAGTATGTAGAGGGCTCATTTAAGGTGAGTTATATATCAGTTGACCTGCAGTGAGGCAAAATTAGTAATGGGAAATTCTAATAAGATTTTCAGGTATTAAATTATGCCCAAGGGCTATTTGTAGACTTATTTCATTATATCTAAATGAAAAAAAAATGAAGTTAATCTATTTTATATTTTGAAATATATTAAATAATTTTTTATATGATTCCCTTTAGTTGTCTGGGAGTTGAGAGAAGAGTAAGTTAGGTATCTGTTTTTTAAGAAACTGGATGCATAACATAGACCTAGTCATGGATTGGGAGCTTTGCTCCAGGAATAATTTAGAGCACAATGTTAGTTTTTTGTAAGATCTGTATTTTATTTGCTGTTGTGTGGTCAGTGAGACAGGGGATTACAGGTGAAAAAGGGACATGAGGTAGTTGAATGATTCTAAGAGAATTCCATTCTAGTCATATCTCAAACAATAAAAGTTCCTGAATGGACATTCAAAACTTAAAAAAAACTTCAAAATTCAGAGCTTTCACTGAAAGTCTTTCAGTCCCTCATTTTTAAGACTCTTGTCTTGAGTCTTAAAACCTGTTTTGCAGGTGATAGGTGTGATATGAATTTGAAAAGACGTTGAAGCCCAAATCCGGAAAGGAATTTAGGTCAGTTTCCTAAATCTTGTAATAACTGGGCTGCTAAATATCTTAACAGAACTTGTTTTGAAGCAGTAGAATAAAAATGACATATGGAAAAAACGCTAGTATGTGTTTAGTGAAGAGTTTGGATAGTATAGAATTACTGCATGGCATATATTAAGCTGAGGGATATATTTCATTAATTATCTGCTTGGTTAATATGTATTTTCAGAATAAAAAACTTAATCATAAAATAGATAAAATTAGCACAAGGGGATCAACTTAAAGTGGAATGGGTTGTCCTAACGCATGTATTACCTAGCTTTTTCTGGTTAGCTTTCTAACTGTAACCTTCTTTTAATGAGATTTTAAATGCATGCACTATGGATAATAGGTGTGACAGTGTAGGTACTCAGAAAGTGCAGAGACTAAAAAGAATATAGTGTCATGTAACCCTTTTCTTTGGTTATGATGAATTTTCTTTGTTATACTTTTGCTAGCACATTTTTCTGTCTAGTGCAAATAAAACAAGAAACAGGTATCACATTGTGTGTGTAAATATCAAAAGGTTGAATTTAATTTTTGCAGTCCCATTGTTTTATAAATCACTCTTTTTGAGTACTGAGCACGTTTCTTTTGCAGCCTTCACAAAATGTTCTTTTTTTCCCATTTTAGCTGTCATTTAGATGTTGATATGTAAAGCAAAATGGCAAAAATCAACACCCAGCACTCCTACCCTGGTATGCACCGACTGTCTGTCAGAACTACTGATGAAGATATTGACAGGGTCGAAAATGGCTATGTCAGGTAATATATTCCTTTCATCACAGTCCAGAGGACAGGCTGGCTCTGCATCATGGGGGGGTTGTATCATGATAAGGTTGACCCAGTGTACTGAACTGATGTAGCAACGTATATCCAGAGGACAAAAGAGACAGCAGCAGCAGGGTTGTCATGGCTTGCAGTTTTGGAACCAGAATCTGTATTATCTCAGGAATAAAGTTAATTTTCACAGTGGTGAGAATTAAACCAACTCATTAAGGAGAAACCTCTTTCTCAAGTCACCATGAAGATAGCAGTGTCTGCGCTTCCTCCAGAGTCTATGAGATTTGGAGAGAAAGGGATCCTTCCAGTGCCATGCAGTGAAAAGCCTCAGGAAGTTTTTTTTTTAAGTGGCTTCTGCAAATCACTTAGTTCCTGTGATAGGGAACATTGGTAGGGTATAAAGAATATCAACATTTTCTTACTGATTTTCAGAGTTTCTCTCTGTACAGTGGAACTGTAACAGTTTCTTTACATTCACCTTTCTCTGTTTTGATAGTTTTAAAGTGGCAGTTTAAAATGTGCCAATGAGCTTGCACTTATATTTTGCACAGTAATTTTTTTAGCCTGGATCTGCAAGAAGGTGTCTGATGATCCTCAGCATTTGTACAGACTGGAAAAAATGTTCTGCTTTTGGCTTGTTGTGGTCAACCACCTCCACTGTGTGGACCTGGTCAGACTGTCTCTTGCTGTTCAAATGTGCATCCAGATAAGAACACCCAAAATCCTACTGGACTGATAGGACTGCCTGCAATATGATAGTTTTGGATTGCATACCCCTAGCATCTAGTATGGATGTGACTGATCCCTGTCTTGTTTGAATGGCTCCTCTTTTTATTTCTGCTTTGTCTGCCTGATACTTTCTGTCATGTAGGTGTACCTACACTACTGGAAATGGAGCTGCTTTTATTCTGCACAGTATGACTTGCTTGACTTAGTTATAGTACCCCATGATCTCCTTAGGGAGAGTTCCAAGAGCCATGTCCCTTTGTCATTTACAGTGATATCTCAGAAACAGGGAAAACAGAAATGAGCCTCTTCCTTTCCTTTTTTTTTAAAATGTCCCTTTTTTTAGAGGTTATGAGTGATTGGCAGCTCACAAAATGGAATTACTGTCAGGGATGTGAGAGTGTGGTTATAAAGGTTTAAATGTAGAATTATCACTACAGTCATCTGCAGTTTCAGAGACAATGACTTGCTTATGACAGAAGGACTGAAATGTGAATGGCACTTTATCATGAAGATGATGGTCTTGAAGAGCCATTTATTTAAAAGAAACTTTGCTGTTATCAGCATTAATTACAGGAGTTCATAGATGAGTGAAAAGATACAATCTCACTCTGTACAAGAGATCTCGTATTTATGGTTTTGGAATTGCTGAAGTGATTGCTAGTAATTATATAAAATGTCTTTGTAATACTACTCAAAGAATTCTGATACACGTTTTTAAAATTTGTTTTATAATATGTCTGTACCAAAATATGTCTGTTTAGATCCATCCAAAACGTTAGCTCATCTTTGACTTGTAGCAAAATATACAGCTATAGATGTTGGGAAAAAACCCAGGTTTTCTAGAGTAGCAGCATTTCTTCTTGATCTTTATCTTCCTCCAAGTCCTGTTGGCTATAGTTCAACAAAGCAATTAAGCACATTACTTAGTTCTCATTAAAGTCAGTGGGTGTTAAATTTATGCTTGATGCTAAGGATATGCTTAACTGCTTTTCTGCTGTGGAAGGAGGTATTATCAAGGAAAGGCATTCACTGCAACATTTAACAGAAAGCTGCTGGTGATCTTTAAACTGTCATTCTCAGCTCTTCTGGAGTAGGTGATGCATGTGCCCATATTCTTACAGTGTAGTGTGCTATAAAGTTGGTCCATTTTGTTAAAACAAATAATAAATGAGTCTTCATTTTAAAAATTCAGGCTCTGTATAGAAACAGCTCAAATAAGACAGACAGCACATTAGCTTATAGACACAGGTTGACTGTCTAAAAGTTGGAAGTAGGATTCAGCTGTGCCTTATAGACATCTGGATTTCAGTGTCTGTGTGAGTAGGTGTTTAAGTTCCTGCTGTCATCAGTGGAGATTTAGTCAGTGCTAGTACTCAGGGGAGCCTAGGAAACTGTCCACCCAGGTTGATCCCAGCAGTTGAGTCTGAGAGTTTTTCCTTTTCTTTCCTACAGAATTCAAATTTTTCAGTGATTATATCTGATCACTTATTGTAAGAATCTGACCAGAGAGTTATTTAAATAATTTGAAATTTTAAGTTTGTCTTATGGGACTCTGGATCAGATTGGAAGGTGTTCAGATCAGATAATGTTAAGCATGCCATTTCCTTTCACCTAGACTAAAATATTTCTTCAACATACTTCTGGCTCCAGACACCAAAAGCCATACCCTGGGATGAAAACACTGGGTTTTAGAGGGTGCCATTAAGTGCTCTGTAGCTACTTCTGGCAAGAGGACAGACAGCTGGTAAAACTGTCTGTGTTACAGATGCACAGAATATGATGAGCCTGTGTAGAGACAGTGGAGCACAGCTTTCAACACTGCTCTGGAGTGTGGAGGTGATGATCTTACATCATCTGTGAAGTGCTTCATGTGCACTTAGCAAGTATGAGTCTGTGCTGATCAGTGAAGTTAGCAGGGCAGTATTGCTTTTGGTACCTGATCTATCTTGTTTAGAGCTCACTCAGCTGTCTCTGCACTATTCTGCATTGCCTTTCTAGGTCTTTACTCAAAATAAAGCTGAGCTTATCATTCTTAGACTTTTATTTCTTGTCAGCAGATGTCCAAGCACAGCAATGTCAGTAATAAAGGAGACCAAGAGTAAAAAACAGTTTACAAAAAAGAAATAAGAAGGATAGTTAACAGTGCATTTTGGATAGCAATTTTCAGCTCCTGCTTGGCTCTTGCTCTTACTGATAAGCCAGCTCAGTTAAATCAAAATAGGGCATCACATGGTGTTCATTGTACTTTGGTATGCTTATAGAGACTAATAAAATTGAAATAGATCTTTCTCTGAGACTTCAGAAAAAGTCTGATTGGCCCGATTTCAGGGGCCTGACCTCTGTGTTGGGTTTTCTTTGACTGATAAAGAATGCACTCTCATAACCTTTTTTTCTTTTTAAAATTCTACTTAGAAGTGTCCTAGATGATTTAAATCCATTTTATTTTGTTTTCTTAGTTATTATTCACTACTTTATTTTGTGACCCATATGTGTTGTTACCTGCATTTAGAGCAAATACAACAGTTTAATGTATAGTCACTAAAAATTGAGTTACTGCAACTTCCTGAGATACTCCTTGTTATCTGAGTCACTGATTGAACGCAAACTTCTAATCCATCCAAACGTGAAATAAAAAAGATACTGGCTTAAGACTCCATGAAAGGCTATCAATTTCTACAAAACACTTTTTTTTTTTTACATCTGAATTGTGACATATAATATTATTTTCTAAGCATTCCCACTATCTTCTTTTAGAAATGTATTTTCAGGACTGAAAAGTAGTAATAATTGGTAAGGAAGAACAGAAGTAGCAATATTCAAATTTATTGCTGTCTAAGATTACACAAAATGCATATTTTTCTGTAAAAAGGAATAAAAGGACTTAAAAACAGCCATACAAGTGCAGTCTAAAAGACTGTCTAGTCCAGTATCCTTTCTCCAGCAGGTCTGTAGGCAGATGCTCCAGGAGAAAGAAAAAAAGTAGACAAACTGCAAGTATCTGCAACATACTTTCCTCTAATACTTTCCCAGCATCCAGCTCAGGAGACTTCTTGAGCTGAATGCAGACTTGGTGTATCTGGTAATGGATTTCTGTTCAATGAGTTTGCTCCTTCTGCCCTAGAAGCCAGGTTAACTTTGGCATCCAGAATATCCTCAGTACCCACAACATAAACTAGGTTATAAAAGTTTTTCAATACTAAGCAGTATCTATTAGCATCTATTGTCTATTGGTCTTCTCTTATTAGAAGAGAAGAAAACAGTTAACAAATTGAGAATTCTGGGACTGTCAGGACTTACCTTTTTTAACATGGTTCCTTGTGTAGAAATACTAAAGTTTTAATTCTCTGTTTGTCAATTTCTCAGCTGTGAGTACATACAAAATTGAGCTGCTAATTATCTTTTTGTGGGCATTCAAAATGCTGTTGCCAGTTCTTATGAAGATATTGGAGTATCATCATAGGCAGTGTTTGCTTGACAATACAGATTAACACTGATGTGTGAGTTCTTGTTTGCATTACAAAGGAGGGAAAAAGTGATCCTTAATGGATGTGACAAAGTCTTGTAAGAGTGGATACTAAAGAATGAAAACCAGAGACAAACCTAGGAGTCATAAAAAAAAAATCCAGAGTGAGCCCTGGTAAAGTCCAGGTTCCAGTGAAGTCCATTTCCAAACTCCATTACTGAAAGATGAGGCTGAAATGTCATCTATTTTTCTGAAATTGTAATTATTTCGGTGCTAATAAGTAGTCTTACAATTAAGGGAACTCATGGGAGCTGTCAGACACTGCATGTAGCTTAATGTTACAAATGCTGTCTGTGGTTGTGTGCAACTGGGCTGTTAGGGTGTTTTCCATGCATGGCAGTAGCCTGAGGTGCCTCATCTCATTGCTGCCAGAGCAGCCCTGGAGATCTGTAGCCTGTCTTGCTATGCAGTGGGTGAAGTTTTAGTTACAAGGCGGGCAGCACTAGGCTTGGAGTAGTACAGCTGGTGGCCACAGGCTGGTGGGAACAACAGTGGTGCTGCCCAGGAGTAACTCCTGTAAAATCACTGGTTTCTCTCTCAGTCCAAGCAGGACTGAAAGCGAAACAAGAGGTGTATTTGAGGAGCTGCACAGGTAGAATTCTGCATTGTTAAGCCTTAACAACGTCTGGGAGAACAATGTTGAAGAAAAGCAGTGGGCAGTCACTTGAAAGCCTCCTGGGGATGGACTGCATGTTGAAGAAAAGCTGATGACGAGAGGTGTTAAAGTAGAAAATGTTCTTCCCATAATTGTGTATCTGCAGACCAGAGTAGTCCTGATCAGTAAGGAATCAACTTCTGAGCTTGCTGGAACAGGTGGTAGAGCCTCCACTGACTTCATTTTGTGTTGGATGGCTCCAGAAAAGTAGGAATAAAGGCTTAGCTCTATGTTTATCAAATGTATGCTATATTACTGGGAAGAAGACAATTTGCTGCATTGCTTCCTGATGTTGTAGTGGAAAAAATAAGATGGAGGAAAGTCTGCTGCAGGCTGTATGAAATTCTTAAAAAAAATTTGCTTTTGCAGAACCCATTCACTGTGTGAGGATGCGTCTTCAGAACTGCAGGGAGTCATTTCTGTGGAGGGAAGACACATGTCTGAATCCCAGACGAGCTCATTCACAGGCAGGGGAGCAATGGCAAGGTAACATGCTAACTAATACCATTTCCAGTATTAAGTGTAACTTGTTGAAAGAGACTGATCACAATTTGGAGGCAAAGTTAAGAAGAATCATCACTTTCCAAAGAAAATGGATGTAGTCCAGCTGAAGGAAGTCTGTAAAAAATAACAGAAACTGCTTTTTGCCTTGATTCTGAACTCATCGCTTACTCAATGCTAATAAAAACCTTGGAATCCTAGAGATGCTGAGTGAGCTCACACAAAGTAATCTGAATACAAAAAAGTAAATTATTTTTACATGATTAGATCTTAAAATATATTGAACACTGAGGAAATGCATGAAGTGAAGCCAGGCTGTAAAGTAAATGATAAAGAAATGGTTCTGGCTGATAGCTGATGCAATGTTTGTTTCTTATCAAATAAGACATAATGATTGTTCCCTTGTTGGTGGATGGCTCTGGCAAGGGAGGAGATGGGGGCTTTTGTGGAGTGCAACAGTTTCTCTCAGTTTTTAGAATGCATTTATGTTTATAATGGACTGGGAGCCTTCATCAGCAAAATTGAAGTAAACCATTTGTTAAGTCATTTACTTTACTGGGACTTGAACATAAACCTGAAGTGAAGCTTCAGAAACTTATTGTGTCTGCTTTAAGTATTTCCAGCTGAGACTACAGAGCTCTGTCTTCAGATACCAAAATTATTGTAAAACTAGAGTAATTTAAAGAGTGTTGTTTACACTTCAGCCTTTTGGATGATGGAGAATAAATTTGTATTTCCTGGTTTGATTGTCAGATAGTGACACCACTGTGTGTAGATTACAAAGTCTGCAAGAGGTTGGTTTTAGGTGGAAAACATTTATAGGCATGTGTTTTGTGTAAACATAAAACACACAAACATATAAACTCATATTGAGAACTTCCTTTTTAATCTTTCTTTGTATTGTTCTTTACCCTTTTTCAGGATAGTTTGAATTACACATGCATGTATTTAGTTTCTTATGCTCTGAGTATACAAGGAAGCCTGTGATAAAAACATGAATGCTTGGTAATTTAAGAACTATGATAACATAACATGCCTCTTGAATGCAAATTCAGAAACACCTAAGACAACAGCGTTTGATGGACTTCACTATCTTACATTGAGATATAAAGGACAAAAAAAGAAGAAAATAATATAGCATGGAAGATCAGAAAATCAGAAAATTGTATTTCTTTGTTCAAATAGAGAGACTCAATCTTATTTGGTAAAATCTGTTTGCTCCGTAGCTAACAGGTCTCATCAAAATACTTTATTTTTTAATGGAAGTGAGAACATCCGTATTAGTAGTTTTCCATACCACTCCTTTTATGAAAGCTGAGTTCTGCTCAGACAAATAGAAAAATTCTGTAGCTTGATTTTATGCAGCACTGTGAATAAACTGAGAAATCTAATAAATAATCTGTGACATTTATGTGGAGCTTTTCTTTTATTTTACATTCTTGGAGGGCTTTGAATTCTCTTAATTGTTGGCAATTGTAGATGATTTATATGATGCTGTCTTGGCATGGCACTAAAGAAACAGAAATACCTTTTTCTAATTTCTGATATGTGTTATTATTCCTGCCTTTTTTGTCCTTTTTATTTCAGGGTAAGAGACCTGGACAAGGTCTATGTGGAGGTGTAGTTGGCCCTTGAGAAGAGCAGTCAAGAGGCAGGTGTACTCTACCATTAGATTTAAATTATCAACCTCTTTGTGGATTCTGTAATACTAGCTGATGCAGAGAGAATGTAAAGAGCTTTTCAGAAGTTAAGCATTATTCAGGATTTCACTATGCTGTTTTCCAGGCCAAGTTTGGAAAACCTGAATTAACATAACTTCTGTCCAAACTAGACTGCTGATAGGAAAAAAACCAATATATTGTGTGGGTAATAAATACAACCACTTTTGTTGACTTCAGTCTCCCATTATTTTCAGTTTTTCAGAAACATGTTTCCTTTTGAACTTTGACAGAAAACAGTGTAAGGTTTTGTAATGTGAATTAGTGAGTAGAGAAAAAGATACATAATGATACAATGATTAATTAATTACATTGTCATATTCTTTTGCTTATCTCATTTCAGCACACTGCTAGAAATGTAGGATGGAGAAATAGTGCTTCCTATGCAGTAGGAGGGTTTTTATATGATAGGCAATTGATAAGTCTGCAGACAGACCCTTTAAAATCTTGGGAAAAATGACTGAATTTTATTTCAAATAAATTTCTTATTTCAAAGTCTATCCTCTCTCACCAACTATGACAGCTTTTGTTTTCTTTCTGTGTACCAACCCGTGAGCATATGATCCTGTGAGTATTTTCTGTCTCCTAATTCTATCAGTTCAGGATTCCCCCATTATCACATAATGTCAGAGGTTTATCAAAAGTCAACTGCCCCAACCCCTACTTGGCAAGAATATTTTTTTGTTGCTCCTGCAGAGCTGGTACAATGGTCTAGGAACTGATGTGTGAGATACTTTCTTGGTCCACTGCAAAAAGTGGTGTGTGAAATTGTGGGAGGTAACAGGGTTCGCACAGTTAATCCATCGAATTTAATATTATGGCAAGTGGAGAAGTGGAGAAAAATCTTCTTGGGCCACTCTTTGTGTGGATGATTTAAGCCATCTGATTCTTGTCTGATTCAATGTTGTATGTCTGTTCCATGCAGGCTATCGCGATTTGTTGTGTCTGTGAGGTCATGGGCCACAAGACATTTGCACCATGAAGACCAAAGACCTGATTCTTTCCTAGAACGTATCCGAGGGCCAGAGTTCGTAGAGGTGTCCAGTAGACAAAGTAACATCCGCTCCCTTCTGGGTTACCATGAGCGGCCTGGGGGAGTAAACAGGTAAGAAGATGTGTTTATACTTTAAACGAAGATGACTGAGGTTATGGTATTTTCTTGGTGATTAGGATGTAAGTTTTATTTTAAGAAGATGGTAAGAAGCTTAGCATGGGAGATGAACAGAGTATCTAATGCTGCCCAGGAATCTTCATGTAACTGAAGTATTACAGCTTTCAGCAGACTTTCTCTTTCCCCATCAAGCGTGCTGTGGTAAAGGATTTTGATGCTGCTGCTTCAGGCAGGATGGTTTCTCTGAACTGGAATTTTATCATGTGCTACTTGTGCAACTTAATGTAGCTAAACTCCTCTCTACTGAGGACGAATGCAGTTTCTGTTTCAAGAATCTAGGATGTTGCTCCTTGTGACTTTTCAGAGTGTTAATGTTAGGCACGTTATCTGTGAGCATTAGGAAACTCCAAACAAGCAGTGTGACATTGCTTTATTACACTTACTCAGGAAATGAGACTATCTTCTGGCTACTGACTTTAGTATGGAAGGCAGATTCAGTCTTACCTTAATTTTTTTTCAATAAAACAACAGAGACTTACAAAAGAAACCTTTATGTATTTACAATCTTTTGACTTGATGAAGTATTATTACTTTATAAATATATGATAAAGTGTTTTAAATTTAACTCCAGCTAGAAGAGTAAAATATAGTCCCAAGGGCAAAAGTTGACTTTCTGTTTGGCATTCAAGTATAGACTCCCATTTTTTTAGCATAGGTAAAGATTGGTAGATAAGCGGGTAATAAGTAGATTTGATTTGAAATCTCAGCTAGTAATTCAGATTAAAGCAAGAACCTTTGAAGGGCTGTGCATGATATGGGTTACCTTGATTTGCCATAGTCCAGCACAGCCTTGTGGTCTTCACTTGATCTATTCCTTAGAAATTCAACTCAAAAGCACATTTTATTGAATGAGCCATACCATTGTCTGTTTTTTCAGACATCTAAATCAGTAACAACTGCAGATTTGAAGTAATTAGAGAGGACAACATTGATCCTGGGCCAGCAAGCCTCTATATAAGGCTATTAGCAGGAGTGAATTTGGGAGTATCCATCCTTGTCTTCTCCATTGTACACTGTTGTCATGTGACAGTAACTCCCAGGTCTATCATGAAGGCTTAAATCTGCAGCAGTGGTAGGTAGGTAGGTATGCTTGTTACTTATCCGCAAGCCTTGACACTGCATCTGTGAAGAAGACTTGAAAGGATTGAAGAAAGCTTAAAATAGTAGCCAGATGAGTACAGGGCTAAATATAGTGAGATGCCTGTTGCCACGCATTAATACGCCTGAGAACAAGCTTTGGACATCAGATGTGGTCACAAATGTGTGTGCCAAGCACATGGTGAAAAGAAACTGGTGCCTTGAAATAGTTATGCAAAGGGGCTTATCACTGCAGTCAAAGCTGACCTTCCTAATCTTATCAGGGCATAAGTGACAAGCGAGTAAGTCAGTCCCTCATGTTGGTAAGCACGTGTATGAAATACCAGCAGTCTTTACACTCTTTAATGTGTTTTATTTAACTTGCTACAGTCACTGGCCCTTGGCCAGGTTGAATGTCAACTATAGCAACAACACCAATGAAGAGTAAGTACTGGTAACTTCCAAACACCTTTTCTCCTACTAGCTCCTCTCTTTTTCCCTTTCCAGCTTAGTAACACTTGTAGTATAAACTCCTTATCTCTTCCTAAGACTATAGTCGAATTATAAAGAAAGATCTAGTTTTCTTAGTATGAAAAGCATCCTTCATGCTCCCTGTGAACTGTTTGTCTGAAGTTACCCTTACCTCTCAAGGGGTGAATTTGATTAAGCATTTAGTCCCTACCTCCTCTAGTTCAGCTGGCTGATTCTACTGCATTGCCAATTGATTTATTAATTCTTCAGTTTTAAAATGAGATTCATGTATTCATTTTCTAATAGCGATTTTCCCCTTTTAACATACTAGTCCCTTTTTGCAAATCAAGTGCCCCCAAAATTTCAGGTTTTCAAATGAGAAGTGGATACTGATCAGGGTACCAAGAAAAGACTCATATGTGCAGCCTAAATGAAAATGAACCATCTTTTTAAAATGTGTGTTTCAGTTCAGCACATACTGTTGGTGCAGATGTAGAGAGAGTGACAGGCAACATAGTAAGGCTTGCATTGCAACAGAAGCTTTGACATAAGCTGTCCTTTGGAGTCTGTTTTATATATTTGACAAGATATTTCACAGTGTTACATTAAAGAGAAATCTCTTGAAAAGGTGAAGAGCTCCTGTAATTTAAGATCACTCAACACCAACGTTTGTTGCATATCTTAGGGCACAGCTGACTGAGAACATAGTTGCTCTGTAGCACCCAGCAGCAGATCTGTTCTCATGCATGATGATAGTTACTTTTTTTTTTTCATTGCTTTCCAGATGAAAACAAAAGTGAAAAAAAAGTAAGACAGTTTCTGATTATGTCCAGAATATTTTTAGGAAACTCTTGGTTTTTTCTCCAAATAATTCCATCACAGGCTAGCTCAAACTGTACATTTTACGTGATGCTGCAAAACTTTTGTGCACGTACCTGAATGAGAGGTCTTCCTGCTCCCAAAGCAACTGTGTGGTTTGGTTAGCATAAGTTTTATTAAGAAGGAAAATCAATGTGTGGTGAACAGTGACAGAAATGTGCAGAATTTTATTTAGACTGGTATAAAAAAAGTGCTAAAGCCTGCAGCCTAGCCTGCTAGTCAGGCCCCAAAGGACTGATTAGGATGGAAACGCTGTTTTCTTACTCTGTTTTTGACAGTGACTCATGTACCTTGGGCAAATCTTTCATCCTTCCAATCTTTCATTATTTTTAAATGAAGACAACATCTTTCTGTCTACCTGCCTGACAGCCTAAAACATACTTGATTTGCAAAGTACTTGGTAGATGAGAAGTACAAGTAGTGCTCCTTCCAACATGCTGGAAACACAGAATGGGTGCCACTCTGTTGCTGTGAAAGAGGACAGGCACAAACAGCTCTTCCAATAGTTACTGAATTCCAGTTTACCCGGTGGCAGTAATAAATAAAAAACCATGCAGGCCTTTTTGAAGCTTTGAGTTTTTCATTATGTTGAAGACCCAAGAGTGCCTGCCCTTGGGCAATGGCAGGTGATGCTTTCACATCTTTGATTGTGGCCAACCTTTTCCTCTGACTTTCACTGACAGACCACAGGTAGGTAGGAGTATGATAAGTTGGGAGGTACCACAACAGAAAGAGGAACAGAAGCACAGAAATGGAAGAATTTGACTTAATGGAAGATACCTTTAGTTGACAGATGAGTTTGTACGAGATCTCAGGGCAGAAAAAAAGAACTATTGGCATTTGATGCTGTATGAAATAATGGGGTTTTTTCTCTTTTTAAAATAAAATGTAGGATGAAATTATAATTGTCAAATTATTCTGTCCGAAGTTCAGCACTACTGAGACTTTGATTGCTTTTCTCTCTCGAGCTACTTTTCCCTGCATAACAACATCCACAAATGTCCAGTGGCCCTACTCTTTGAAAATTATGTTTCCTGGTAGTTCTTCCTTTCTGGTAATAGTACCAGACATTTGAAATATTTAGGAGCTATGTTAATGCTAACAACCACAACTGTGAATTGGCCTTGGATCAGCTCCGTGCATAGTCATGTGCAGTGAAATCCTGACGTGTTTTTTAAATAAGAAGGAGTTTTGGGGGCTGTGGTGGTTTAAACCCTGCCAGCTGGCTGAACCAGGACAGGGGCAGATCTGGAAAAGAATTCATAAAGTCCAGGGTGGTCAGTGGCAGAGAAATAAATGCATGAGCGGCAGTTCTTACTGCTCTGTAGAAATCAGTCTTGGTAAATGAAAAACTGTGAGTTGAGATGCATGTATAAATAGAAGATCAGTCAACCCAAAGGTTGTTCTGTTTTCCTCCAGTTATGCTCCCTTGTAACATATAATTTTAAAGGTTTCAGTAGTGTTGGTCAGCTTGGTGTAGGTATTTCCCTGGACATGGAGGAGTGTAGGATTTCAGCATTTTTTAGCTAATGAGTCTGGGCTTTTCCCAATTACACTGTGATGCTGCATCACTATGGAAATGTCTGAGTGTAAGAATTGGAACGGGTGCTAATTGCTGATAGGTGAAAGCTACTACTATCTTAAAATTGGTGACTGTTGTCTTCTCTGGAGTACTTCTCTCTCCCTGTAACAAGCACGTTCATGGACAGGACTGCCATTCACAGTGTGGACTTCTGTCCACATACACTGTAGTGTCAGGAACATTTAGGCTTTTCTGTCTCACCAGTGGGGATAGTTTCTGCTTCAATGAATAAAGAAATTTCAAACACAAAAGAGGAAGATCTCAGATAATGGATTTTCTGCTTGTACAAATGAGTGCCGTTCTTCAGCTTACATGATTCTTGACTAATGCATGTAGCAAAATTTAGCTCTAAGATTAAATATTGACAGGATCTTAGGGAAGATGTTAACTTTCTGCATCTCTGAAGAGGATGCATGGGCCTATCTGCCTAAGTTAACATAGCTTAAGACTCTTCTGTTCAGATAAACCTAAGAATGTGAGAAGTCAGATCCATCTTTATATCTGGTTTATCACATTCTAATGAGCTAAAGGCTGTATATACCCAAACAATCTGAAAATACATATCTGGAATTAAATCTTGCAGCTTGGATCTGTGCTGGATACTAATGAACAGTAAGATATAATTATGTTAAATGGTCCATATTGTACTTTATTGCATGAAAAGCAATCAAAAAACATGGGGGCAATCATGACTCCATTAAGTCTAGGCAAAATTCCCATTATTTTAGAAAGAATGGAACTCAATGCTTAGTGCTTAGCCTTTGAATAATGTGGCAGTCAAATACAGGCAGAACAACTTGTGTGTGGCTCCTCTGACCAAACATAGAATTATATAATGCACTGGGTTGATAGAAACTTTCCAAGATCATCTAGTCCAAACTCCCTGCAGTCAACAGGGACATCTCTACCCTAGATCAGATTGCTCAGAGTGCCATCAAGCCTGGCCTTGAGCATCTCCAGAGATGGGACATAGACACCTGCATCTGAATTAGGCAACCCATTCTTCCTTTACAGTTGATGGAAAGGAAAAAATGCTTTTAGAGGCCATAAGTCATCTTGTAGATATGGACTATCTCATAGACACAGTAGAGGTCTAAAATAGGTTGGCTTAATCATGCTGACTATAAAGCATTTATAAAATGATTCCTATGTAGTTAAATGAGACACACCTCCTTTCTCTACATTTGCTGCTTTTGTTCAGACAATAACTTGAATTCTTCTCCCAGGTGATCGTTGAAGCCAGAGGTAATTAATTAATAGCTATGTTGATTTTAAAGAACTGTGAGAGGAAGTTCAACCTCATTTCATTTCATTACCATTAAACTTCAGACAGTCACTGTGAGGTTTTGGATATGCAAAGAATGTTGATAGGTTGTTAAGCCATTTCAAGTTCTGTTATCATTTGATAGATTCCTTTTTAAATGCCTGAGTATTTAAAAATGATCCAAACTTGAAGCATTTAATTAAAACCAGCCTGGTACACTGGTGTCTGAAAAGGTCAAGAAAGTGTGGGTGACTAATGCACAGAATCAGCCAGCTGGTTACCTAGTGTGGTAAGTGTGGTGGTGTCAGTCTGAGAGGCTTCAGCCTGTAAACCATTTGTACCAGTTGGATCCCTGTCCTACCCTGTCTGGAGCCTAGTCTAGTTTCCTGTACCTTAATATCCACCCTCTCCCTTAACTGCTAGAATATTGGTAATATTGCTAAGCCTTACGTTGTGTTGTACAGCAAAAAAGAAGAAAAGAAAGAGGTTAAAGAGGAGAAAAAAGAGGAAAAGAAAGAGGAAAAGAAAGAGGAAAAGAAGGAGGAAAAGAAAGATGACAAAAAAGATGATAAAAAAAAAGAAGAGTAAGTATGAAGAATGAATGTGTACTTGTAACACAGCCTCTACACTACAAAACATGGTGTAGCATTTTATCATAACACTTTCCTGACAATTATTGTTCTGTAGGATGCAGAATGTTAGCCTGTCAAATCTTTAATATGTTCTCCCCTTTGGAAAGGTGCAATAGCTCAACAAACTTTTGTGTCTGGAAGACCTGTCTTTAGACCTGTCATGAACACTTTCCTAGGTGAATAAAAGGGAATTCAGCTACCTCTGGCCACAGTGATTTGCTGTTGAAGATCACTTTTGTACTCAGTGAGGGCATTTTAGGATAGCAGCCTGTTTTGCAGATCTGCACAGGCTTTTAATTGTTCCAGAATGTCCATCATGATTCAGAGCAGATTAATCGACAGTCTGGTGTGGACAAAGAGCAAAAATCCCACACATAGAAAATTACAAATCTCCTAGTAAATTTAGTTATTACACTGACTATAGGGTGCAGTTCATGGCTAGTGATCACTGAAGTTTACTTCTGCTGATGAGGAAATGCTGTATTTCTGCAAAAAAAATGAGGTAATTTGAATGCTTTTGACAGAAATGGATCTTGCTCTTGTTTTGCTCCCCCAAAGCTGATCCAAACAGTTTAGTATTTTCAGTCATTAAAGATAACGATAGCACAAATAAAAAGAGAATTTGAGTGGACTTCTGAGTTAAGGAGCACGTTAGAGAAATATACTGTGAATTTATATCTACATATATTGTGTCATGTGTTATGTAGGCATGGGGATATGTAGTTAGGAATTGCTTCCAAATGAAATCTGCTTGATCTCAAGATCTTGACTTTCTTAATCAAAATCTTTTTATTAGAAAGCCTTTGTTCTAGGGATTCTCTTTTGGTTTCAGTTGCTATGTAGTGAGAGCCTGAGTTTTGCAGTAGCCAAGAGTGTTTTAAAACATTTCAGCAAAGAAAATAAATGTTTTAATGTCTAGCAGGTAGCATACTCTGTCATATGAAGACGTGATCACCAGTTTTGAGATGGTGACTGCTTCTTTAGAAGAGATGGCTCAAAACCTGTTTTGAAGATGGCAAAGTAAATACCTTTTAGATTAAAACTGCTTTCTTTACTAACATTATCATCTGAACATTGATCTGACAGCAGGGATAATGCCAGAAATACACACAAATATGAAATAAATTATTATGACATTTAAATATATTTACATTTTTGGAGATTAGGAAAAGTCACGCAAATACATATCCAGGCATTGTGTGGTCACATATTCCCCACACTGTTACACGCTTCACAGATCACTTTATTACCTGTTACTATTGGAATAACTTCTGCAGCTGTGGACCTCACAATCCTCTAATACATATTTCCTCCAGTTACATACAATGTGCCTAATTGCTGTCTAGTCACAGAACTGGTCCATATCAGCCTTTCTCATGCTGGGGAAGAGCACTCCTGAGCATACTGTACATGTGCCATTAGCCATGCTGTTCTTTAAATCTTCTTTAAATTCCAGGCCTAGCCGCTTCATTTAGCATCTGTTGATTGTTAGGAGGCCTAGGGAGCCAGGACTGTGAATGTGTGAAATTTGCCTTTACATAATAATGCATGTTTTAGTTCTAGTCACACGCTATGCGTCTGTATGTACACACGGAGTCTTACTTGTATAAACATATATTTGGACACATAGGTGTTTTACTTCTTTAAATGCTTGCTCATACAGTCATTTCCATAATAGAATTTGCCAAACCCGCCAAAATGAATCTGCAAAGGAAGGCTCTTTGTCTGGCAATGATCCATAGCCTTCTAGCTGGTATGATGATAAGAAACATTTAACATTTTACCTTTTATGCAGAAAGGCTGTGGTTTTCAGCCTGGACAATGTGAATGTCTGTGTTTTTCTTTCCACTCTTATTTACTTATTCCAAAGTTGGGTCAAGCAAATAAATACAGCATGTCAGATGGAATGAAGCTAATATTTGATATCTCATCTGGAGCTGCCTGCATGGATACTTTCTCTACTCAAGCAGCTGTGAGTTCATCATGAGATGAGCAGCCTCCAGAAGAGGGAGATCCAGCAGAGCACTTCATTACGTTTCCAGTGTAAAATTGTACTTTTTACTCTCCAGGAAGAAAAAAGAGGTCTTTGTGATAGATCCTTCAAGCAATATTTACTACAACTGGCTGACCATAATTGCAGCACCCGTGTTCTATAACTGGTGTATGCTAGTGTGCAGGTATGGATTTATGTTAATAATAATTTTAGGGTTTAAATTTAGTGTCTCATTACATTTCCTATGTAAATCATCCTCTTACCTCCCTGTGGTATTTTTTGGGTGGCTTACCTAGAAGATTTACAGTTTATATACCCTTAGGGATATACATACCACTGGGAATAGATGGCCAGTGTTTCTTTTTATCTTTTTGTTTAAAACCGGTTTGTTTTAACTTGCAGTGAGCATTCTCATGAGCGCTGGCTGTGGCCTTCGTGTGCCACCTACTGGGAGCTGCAGGGTGGTGCCTTGGCCACTGCAGGCTCTGCAACCACTGCTAGAAAAGAGGTCTTCCAGTCGCCCAGTTGAGTACAGAAGGGAGGGATATGGGCAGTGCAGGGTCATCTTAAATTAGTACCATGCATCTGTAGATGCTTGAAGGAGAGGGGTATTTTACTCAAATACTTATTTTCCCTTGTAAAATGTGGAAATCAGTTTGAGTGGGAATAGTTCACTTAGGCTGTGTCAGAGGGCAGGGAGAGATGAGGGTGGCTTGCCACTCAGAAACAAATCTTTCATTTGGGAATTATCTTAATGGAGATGTGTATCCCTTGAAATTGTATGCGTGTTTAAACGTAGGGATCTGTGTATCCTTCCATAAGCGCCCTTGTATGGCATATATGTGTTTTGAGTTATGCTCCTGGCCTAACACTTTTGAATTCTGAAAGATCCCAGTGTCTGTTTAGACATAGCTCTAGCGTGCAGATGTCTAGGCATGGAGATAAGCTGCCCTTAATTTTTCAGTGCCAGTAACATGCACTAACACGCTGCTAGGGCACACATTGCAAGTACTCTGCTTATGCAGTTGGTGTGATTTATTATTGGGTTTTTTTGTATCTTTGTTTCTTTAGAGCCTGCTTTGATGAGCTGCAAGCTGACCATATTAAATTATGGCTGTTCTTGGATTATGGCTCTGATATCATCTATGTTTTAGACATGTTTGTCAGATTCAGGACAGGTGAGTCTTTCTGGGGTTTTACAATGTTTTCAGATACATCATGGATATAAAGGCTGGAAACAGAAATTCCCCTATGGGGTCTGACCAGTGTGGTATCCTGTCTCCAGCAGAACTTAACAATGGAGGCTTTGGGAAGATGAAGTATCTGACCATCTTGGATTGTTTTAAGGTTGGACATCCCAACGCCTGCACTTCACTTGTGTCTAAATTCAGTTCTGTCAGTGCTTGACAGGCATGCCAGGCGCTGACTGAGTAGCCACTGTCATGGGCTGCGTGGGGAACGGAGAATAAAGCACTTTGCATGTCATGATCGCTCTCTGCATGACGTATTGCTTGTGGTCATTGGGCTGGGTAAGAAACCAGCTGCACCCCACATGTGCTTCTTTCTTAGCCAAGTTGTGCAGCATCCTGCTCAAAAGTGATTATTGAGTTGATCAAGTCCAGGACCTGGCACCCATCTCAGCCTCCAGTCTGTGGCCCTCTGCCTGGAACAGGCAGTGCTGCCCCTCTGCCACCAGCTGCATGTCCTACAGCTTCTGAGAGGTCCTGGCTGGATCTCCCGCTGCCTAGTGGTGGTACAGGGTTAACCCAGGAGGGTGGTGGTGTGGGATTCACCTAGGTGTCTCTGCTTAGGTCCTGCCTTCCTGAAGGATGCATGAACCAAAATGATCTGTGAGGACTGTGTCATGTCATGTGTGAAGTGGTTCTCCTCGGCTTCCTGCCCCGGTTTCTGTAGTCCAGACAGGATCAGAAGATTTCATATTTGAGCGTGCCCAGATGATGCAGTTTCTAGTTTTAAAGGGATATCTGTTTTAAAAGAAACAAGGTCATAGAATAGGCCTAAGCAGTGACATACAGTGGTCCATACCATTAAACCTCTAGAAGAGTCCTTGATGTACTTTGATGCATGTATTTTGGTCTGTGCCAGCCAGCACTCTCTCAGGCAGTGTCTGGGCACAGCTGGAAGGACAGCAAAAGTTGGGTGTTGATCATAGTGTCATCTTTGGAGGGGCTTGAGAGAACTCATGTGTGATAGAAGCTGTTGTGGTAGCTGGTTTCGGGGCCAGAAAACATTTCCTGGCTTGCTCTATTTACTGGTACAGCATTTACTGGAAGGGGCCAGAACTGCATTGATCATTAAAAAAATTAGAGTTCTTTTACGTCTTTGATTTTTACATATTCTNGGTACCTGGGGTTGTTCTTGCCCAGATGCCAGACTCTACACTTGCCCTTGTTATATTAAATTTCTCCCCGCCCAACTCACCAGCCTGTCCAGGTCTCACTGGATGGCAGCACAGCCTTCTGGTGTGTCAGCCACTCCTCCCAGCTTTGTGTCATCAGCAAACTTGCTGACAGTGCACTCTAATCCCTCATCCAAATCATTGATGAATATATTGAACAGCATCGGTCCCAGTACCGACCCTTGGGGGACTCCACTAGATACAGGTCTCCAACTAGACTCTGCCCCATTGACAACTACTCTCTGGCTTCCATCCTGCAGCCAGTTCACAATCTGCCTCACTACCTGATCATCCAGACCACACTTCCTCAGTTTAGCTGGGAGGATACTATGGGAGACTGTATCAAAAGCTTTACTGAAGTCAGGGTAGACCACATCCACTGCTCTGCCATCATCTATCCACCTGGTTATATCCTCATAAAAGGCTATCAGATTGGTCAAGCATGACTTCCCCTTGGTGAAACCATGTTGACTGTCCCTAATGACCCTCTTATCCTTGATATGCCTAGAGACAGTGCCAAGGACTTTTTTTATGTTCTTTTTTTGTAAAACCATGCTGACAGCTTGACATTAATTATGGTTTGTGACAAGTTGTAAACATAATTACAAGGCAGAGGCTAAAAATGCTGTCACATTGGGAAGCACATAACTCATGGCAAGCCAAATTCTTAAACTGAGCAAGTACCTTGTTCAACAGGAAAGTCTATTTCACATAGCAGCCTAAATCATGAAGCTGTATTTGGGGAGGGGCGGGAGGGTCTTTATTATCTTTGTGTAGTTAAAATGTCAACAGTGACAACTAAATTTCTCTTCTGTGGTTATATCTGTTATTGGAATGGGAAAGAACCAAGCAGAAATTGGGCATGTCCAGGCAATCCAAGTTATAAAATTTCTGTAGGCTGTCCTGGTAATGATTGTGTGTCTGTTAAAGCATGATTAGAAGGTTGGGTTTGCAGGCCTGTATTGGAACTGCAGAATTGCCGCAGAGATCTCCTGAAGGCTTCAGTGCAGGTGTCTGCTGCCATTCCAGGCACTCAGATAAGGAGGTAGCTTCTTTTAGGTGCCGAAATCTTTGTCAACTCTCTTAACAACCCCTCCTGGCTCTGCCTGTGCCTGCTGCCTTTTCCTGGAAGTGTATGAGGTCCATTCCCCCTGGGGACAGAAGTCCTGGAAGCCTTTGGGGAAGAGCGTGGTGAATCCCCCAGTCTAAGGCAGGGACTGGCTTTGGACTGGGATCTAGGTAGTCTCACAATCACTGTGATCCACATCAGCTTCTCTGTGGTGCATTCCTTTCTAGCTGCAGGGCCTGTTTCATGGTATTTCAGCTGTTTGGAGATGGTGCACTGTGCAGCAGAAAAGATTCATGTCTCTCAGCAGCTGTTTGTGTTTAGCATACCCCGTGTTGTGATGCTTTCAAAAGGTGTAACTGTAGGACTTCAGTTCTGTGAGGGGACAAAAAAGAGCTGAGGGACTTTTATCTCTTCAGGAGGAAGGTGTTTTCAAAGTTATTTTTAATACTCGTGAGTCAGAAATTCATCTGCCTGGCCAGCTTTTCTGTTTCTTTGCGTAACTCTGTTAACGAGGGCGTATTTGACCAGCTTTTTCAGCAGTGTTCTGGGAGGTAACACATTCATGGCATAGGAACTACTTCCATTTGTAACCACCATCAGTTTGCAGACATCCAAAGACAGATACACATGTATTCGGAGGCAGTGGTGCAGATTGACACACGTTCCAGGAATACAGCTGTGCTGCGTAGGGCACAAAGAAATGCAGCTTGGTTTTCCTCAGCAGATGCTTCCCTGAGAAAGCTGCTGCTGGTAGATTGCTAAGGGATTAGCCAAATGTGATAATCCCTGGTACACAGGGAGTGTTTTGCTTTTCTCTCAGTGGACTTTTCCTTCTGACCAGCCTAGTGGGTAGACAGTTGGATATACTATAGAATCACAGAATGGTTCGGGTTGGAAGGTCTCCACTTGCAGTTGCAGCAAGTATTTCGCAGTGCACAGGCTGTTCCCTGTGGAACATTTTCAATTTTCAACATTTCAACCTTGAGCTTTCAGAGGTACAAAACAGCACTGCAGCTGCACTGCTCAGGCCTTTCTGCTAGAACTCTTAGATGTAGTTTGCTTTAGGGACTCTTACCACAGTTTATATCTTCTCATAATTTTAAAATATCTAATACTTTCCAAAGCCTTTTGAATGAAGAAATGCCAATGTAAAAAGTTCTGCTTTAGTAGTTCTCTCGTAAGAAAGAGAAAAAAGTGCAAACCATTTTCCTCAAATGAAAAGGAAAATCCTATCAGCTTTAACACTGGACACAAGGAGAAGTATGGCTCAGGACAGGGGAAGAAACTGGGTTTCTTTCTCTCAAGGGTATCTATATTGCTTGGGAAAAGTTTCCAGCAACCCATTAAACCTACTTGGTATTTATTTAAAAATATTCCACTCTGATTTTTATACACAATTGCTTAACATTTGCTTAACTTTAGTTATGGCTTACACCAATGATTCATGAAAAATGAGACATTTGAATCTTCCCTTTCCTTTTGCAAAGATACCTAAAAGAAAAAGATACAGCTGTCCCAAAATAGAGTGGAAAACTGCAGAGGGCACTGTGGTAATAATAGAATCATTGCTCTTTATCATTATATATCAGCTTTGAAATGTAACTGAAATATTTAAATTTGCAATTAAATATTTTTCATTAAATGAACTCATAGTGTATCAATGTCTGTATGTATAATAGTTCAAATTTTAATGTTCTCAGGTATCTGAAATGTAAGTTACTTGATACTGTTGATGGTATATTTATTCTAACAAGTAAAATACGTATTTTTCTTCTTTGAAGGCTTCCTTGAACAAGGCTTGCTGGTTAAGGACGAAAAGAAATTACGAGATCATTACACCCAAACTGTCCAGTTCAAACTGGATGTGCTGTCTCTTGTGCCAACAGACCTGGCATATTTGAAGTTTGGTTTGAACTACCCTGAACTGCGATTTAACCGCTTGCTGAGGATTGCTCGTCTCTTCGAGTTTTTTGACCGCACTGAAACCAGGACAAATTATCCAAACATGTTTCGTATTGGAAATCTTGTCTTATACATCCTTATCATCATCCACTGGAATGCATGTATATACTTTGCAATTTCAAAGGTCATCGGATTTGGAACCGACTCTTGGGTCTACCCCAATGTGTCCGTTCCAGAGTACGCGCGCCTGTCTAGAAAGTACATTTACAGCCTGTACTGGTCAACGCTTACGCTGACAACCATTGGAGAAACACCTCCCCCCGTGAAAGATGAAGAGTATCTCTTTGTGGTCATTGACTTCCTGGTGGGTGTGTTGATCTTTGCTACCATTGTTGGTAACGTGGGCTCCATGATTTCCAACATGAATGCCTCCAGGGCAGAGTTCCAGGCCAAGGTGGATTCCATTAAACAGTACATGCATTTCCGAAAAGTGACTAAGGATTTGGAAGCCAGGGTTATTAAGTGGTTTGATTACCTCTGGACCAACAAGAAAACGGTGGATGAGAAAGAAGTTCTCAAAAATCTGCCTGACAAGCTGAAGGCTGAAATTGCCATCAATGTCCATTTGGACACACTGAAGAAAGTGCGGATATTCCAAGACTGTGAAGCTGGACTTCTCATTGAGCTGGTGCTGAAACTGAAGCCTACGGTCTTCAGTCCTGGGGACTACATTTGCAAGAAGGGAGATATTGGGAGAGAAATGTACATTATTAAAGAGGGAAAATTGGCGGTGGTGGCGGATGATGGCATAACCCAATTTGTAGTCCTAAGCGATGGCAGCTACTTTGGTGAAATCAGCATCCTAAACATCAAAGGTAGCAAATCTGGCAACAGGAGGACAGCCAACATAAGGAGTATTGGGTATTCTGATTTGTTCTGCTTGTCTAAAGATGATTTAATGGAAGCCCTCACAGAATATCCAGAAGCCAAAAAGGCTCTAGAAGAGAAAGGGCGACAAATTCTGATGAAAGACAATTTAATAGATGAGGAAGCAGCAAAAGCAGGAGCTGACCCAAAAGACTTGGAAGAAAAAATAGAAAAACTTGAAACAGCTCTGGATACGCTGCAGACGAGGTTTGCAAGGCTCATGGCAGAATACACCTCAGCTCAACAAAAGGTGAAGCAGAGACTTGCCAGAGTAGAAACCCGAGTGAAAAAATATGGTAGTGGCACGTTATCAGTTGGAGAA
The DNA here is from genome assembly GCA_013401335.1 of Brachypteracias leptosomus. Classification (NCBI taxonomy): domain Eukaryota; kingdom Metazoa; phylum Chordata; class Aves; order Coraciiformes; family Brachypteraciidae; genus Brachypteracias; species Brachypteracias leptosomus. Next base: position 38,365 of record VYZX01016968.1, on the reverse strand, counting down.
GGAGAGGCTGAAGTACCTGAGGAGAAAAAGCAGTAATGAAGTATTTAGATTTCATCATTTATTGGAGAAGGTTGGAGCGTGTGAAAGCCATAAATGTATGTAAATATGTGTGTGCATACATAGACTTGATTATTTTTATATGAACTCAAGAGAATGGTTTTTAGCATTTTTAACTGAAGCAGTATTTTCATGTAAATAGAACATTGTTACCTTCTTAGGGGGAGATTTGGTCTGGCATTTGGGTACTTTTTTGTACTGGGAGTGGGTTTCTTACAAGTCACGCTCAGAATGTCTGTTGTGTATGGTACGTGTAGGTCTAGACACATCGTCTCTTCCCGCACATGTTGCGTAAAGGAGACCCTGTACTTAAAGTGGAAGGGATTGAGTCTTTTTTAAAGGGCTTAAAAATACCACTTGCAGGCTACATGCTCTACCCTGCTACCTTAGTAGCTGATTAAATGCATGGACACACATCTGGGCTTTTCAAAGTCTTTGTTCTTCTACAGTGAAGTGTCTGTGCAAACGGCTGGACTACAGCAAAGCAGCAGCAGCACGTACCTACCTGGCCTGTGGGATGTAGCCCTGTCTGTGTGTGACACGGCCACACAGCCAGGTGCTTTAGTCCTATTCTTTGTGTTGAGCTGGGCTCTGCACAAAGGGCCCTGCTGATGAGTGGCAGTGCTCATTCATGGCCTTTCTGGTGTGGTCTGTGACAGCCTTTGCTGCTTTGCCTGGGGAGAGAGCGGGAGATCCCCTCCATTTTGTTTTTAGCTCAGTGCCGTCCCCACCAGTAAAGCCCTCACTTGGAAGGGAGGCCAGAAGCTCACTGCTGGAAGGTAGCTGGGGCAGTATGGCTTCACCGACCTGGGGAGGAGGAAGGAGGGCCCTGGTGTGTGCAGCTCCTCTGCAGAGTCTCAAGTGAATTCCCTCTCAGCAAGTGGGCAGTCCCAGAGGGAGGCTACTGAGAAACCACATGGTGGTTCCTGCCTGCCAGCCAAGCTTTCTCCTGCAGCAGGGTTTTTGCGAGGTAGGGAGACCAAGCCCAATGTTGCAAAGTCGTTCCTGCCACTAGACCTGTGTTTTCTTCCTCTTTATTTCATTTAAGGATGCCTACTCCACCTCCCATTGCTATTTACTGCCAGCTTTAGGCCGCAGTAGCTGTTGCACTACTGTGTTTCCACTAGTTGGAGGGGAGAACAAAGGCCACATTTGCTCATGTCCTGCTGCTAGGAGCCTAGTTGTGCTGGTTATTTTTCTGCTCACCGCAGAGCAGGTGTCTCTGCCAGTGGGCTGGCTCTGAGGTGAATACATGGGTCTGGTGCATCCAGCCTGCCATGACATTCAGGGCAGAATGGTACTGAGAGGATGACTTTGTCACATCACAATCCCAGGATTTGCCTCTTACACAATTCTCAGCCTTCTCCAGCTTGCTGCTTTCAGTTTCTTTCCAGGTTTCTCTCCCTCCTGCTGGAGGGATTTCTCTAGTATTCTCCTGCCAGGAAGATCCTAGCTTTCATTTTTTGCTGTACAGTATTTTTCTGTCTTGTAGCTTTCATCCTCTGGTACCTCCCTGATTTCAGAAGAGTATTATGGAGTAGCAGAGGCTGGATCCTCCAGTGGCATTAGGTATTACCATGGGCAGTGCTCAGCCCTTCAGTTGTCCTCAGTCCTGACTCAGGAGCCCTGGCAGCATATGGGAATAGATGGCCTGTTGGAAAATTGGTGAGAAACCCACTGAGCCGAGGGTGGTAGTGAAATGAGAAGAGGTGGTTGCTCTGCTAAATGGAGTGCAGCAGCTCAGAGTAAGCAGAGTTGTCCCTGGGCAAGCAGCTGTCCCCCTCCTTTGGAGCTTGGTGAGAGGCACAGATCTGACAGTGACTAAGGAATGGGGCTTTGCCAGCAACACTGACAAAGAGACCACCATGTAATAGATGTCCACACGTTGCCCATGTCCAAACTGTTATCGTCAGCCTGGAAGCCAACTAGACTTAGTTATCTACTGTAGGCCAGGCTTAACTTTTATTATCAAAATTTCCACTGACTACGACGAGGGCTTTGGAAAGTGGCTGAGGCCTATATGTGGAATTCAGGACCTTCAGCTGAATCTTGTCTTTATTTTCTCCAAGGGCTCGAGACAAATTGGGGAGGCACAAGAGGCTGCTTTTGGCAGGGGTCTAGTGCCCTCACTCCCACACTGAGGAGGGCAGGGGTGAGGTGGAGCTGGATGTTGGCTTGTTGCAGTGTACCACTGTAGCCACAGACACAGGCTGCTGAACTTGCAGCTCTCACCTTGTGCCAGAGACAGGTACCACACTCGGCTTTCTAACACCTTTGTGTTACTCAAACACCATATCTGGTAGGGGTTTCATCCTTATCGTCACGGTCTACATCACTCACCACTCTCTGTAAATATCTGTCTACCCAACATACTACAGCTGTTCCAGCCTACTAAGTATATGCAAATAGATCTGTTAAAAGTACTGTTTATACCAAATTTATACCTGTTAAAAAAACCCCATGAACACAAAAATGCTGCTTTACCTGATAGATTAGAACAGCTTAATCTATCAGTTAAATACATGTTTGCTCTGCCCTTTACCACATCTCTTGGTCTGGTTTTCACATGCTAGAAAAAGAGCTATTTTGATGCACTTCAAAATCTTAAGTTTTTGGCATGATGAAATCATATCCTTTGACATCTTTCATCTCTGTAAGATGTTTCCCCCCTTCTTTAACATGGTTACAGCATGTACATTAAAATATTTTGAGTAACATTCAGGCAACTCTGTGTTTTCTCTTATGCATATCCCCCTGGATTTTAGCATTTCCTGATAGACTTTGATCATGTCAATATTACAGGGCCCAGAAAACTGTTAGCTGGAAGAGAGAATTGAAGTGACAGAAAACCAGATGGGAAGGGTGGTGTTCTCCCCTCACTGCGGGACAGCTGGCACAGAGATTTGGTCCCATGCTCAGTTTTGACGCTACAACTGCATTTGCAAATACCACAGAGGCATGAGAGCCTGGCCACCATGCAACTTCCCCGGTGGTGCCTGGCCTTGTGGGGTGCACAGCCTGATGGGCTCCTCCTGCTGCTGCCACCCATCTTCTGTCCTTCCCTTCCTCAGCTCCATGAAGGGCAGCAGAAATAAAAGTGCAGGTTTCTGCTACTTGCATGCACTCTTCACCTACAAAAAATGCCCCCCGAAGCACCAGACAGTACTTGACATGGGCAGGGCTGGCCCTTCAACCCCACCACAAGAGAAAGAAGGGAATGGGACAGCTCTTAGAGAACATTCAAACATACACCCCGAAGCTACAAACAGGTTTAATAGCCACAGCACTCACTTCACAGGCACAGGAGCCTGCCCCTGCCGAAGCAGGCAGCCATGGGCTGGTACTGCTGTTCCAAGCTGTCTGCTAAGCAAGATACTTGATGGACAAGGCCCAAGGTGTCTGAACATCTGCTGCAGGTACAAAAGGAGGGCGAAGCTGGTGGAGTTGCACTGTGCTCCAGCTGCTGTGCAGAGTGAGCTTTTCCAGGGAAAGGGCCTCCGATCATGGGCCCTGCTCCCAAACCACAACTGATTCAAGCTTGCTGCTCTCCAAAGTGCTCTCAATAGCTGTACCCCGTCCTTTTCCCTTTGGCCCCTACTTAAACAGTTTTCCCAGTAGAAAGGTCTACTCTGGAAAATTCAATGAACTCGACAACAGATGGTGGTGACAGCAAAACAGCAGCTGTATTCTTACAGACCCCATCACGGGCAGCTGAGGGTTGGGGTTAGCTCGACTGTGCAGCTCCTTCTCCAGAAACAGCTCAGGAAAGGAACAACCCTTCATTGAATTATTTTCTCTTAGGCATCTGGTTTACAATTTTATTCCTGCCAAATATTTATTAGTGTACAGCCAGAGAGGGCTCTGCATTACATTAAGAAACAAACTGTTCTTTTTCCTTTTGCCCACAAAAATGTTAATGCTCTCTCTGAGCTGATCTATACATTGCTGGTTGGGAAGATGCACTCAGTTCTGTGTCGCTGCTGATGGCAAGGATGAGAGAGGGTTTCACAGGCCAAACCTAGTCCAGATCGTCCAACGAGATAATGCAGTCAGGCTGACTAAAGGAGAGCTGCTTTTCATCCTGAAGATTTGTGAGATGACAGCATTTGTACTTGGCTTCCAAGTCCCCTGGCTCTTCTTAATGTTTCCATCCTGGAACAGACAGACAGAATCAAACCCTTGTTTACATAATTTAACATTCATAAAACCCCTTTGCCTATCCCTGAGAGCAAAATGAGTTATGCACTAAATGGATCTGGCAACTCTACCGGCAGCTAAAGCACAAGATTTCAGAGGTGGCAGCTTTCCCGAGGGGAAGCCATCAATCCAGGAACCCCCGTTTCCCCCCAGCCCCATCCACAGCCCAGAGCCTGAGGAGGATGCTGCCTGGGGAGTCCTTGGGGGGAGGATGGGGAATCCACACTCCCTTCCCCTCTGCCTTGGGTGGATGGGGGAGGAAACACATGCAAGCCTTGAGGAACAGTCTCTAGGGCTAAAAATGGTTGGGCCTTTTGCTTCTGAAATTCAGATTTTGCAACCACTTCCAGCTCACAAATCAAAGGCCAAGTCTTGCCCTTGCCAACTGTCCTTGCAGCATCACTGTGGAAAATAAAATTCTGCTGTTCCATGTTTGTGATGCTCCCCACTCTGCCCCCTAAGAACAGAGTGAGGAGGGAAGACTCGCATTATTTAAGCAAAATTAATTTCTGCAGCCTCAAGAGCAGGACAGCAGGGTGTCCTCAGCTTCAAGGATGAATACAAACATCAGCTTTACTCCAGAAGCAGCAGCAGTAGCTATCAACAAAGATTCTTCTTCATCAGCTCTACCATTTCTGGTTGGCTTCTGCAGGGAGCGCACAGAATGCACTGCCAATGGTTACAGCTCCTGTGCCAAAGGTTGTCCACCCTAGAGGCTGAGGACACTATTCAGCTCTAACAGAGACCTGCCTTATTTGTGTAGGTAAATTGGAGATAGGTCACTAAAACCAGAAGTGCGGAAACATGAAATGAGTTTACTAATGGTTGCTATTTCATTTTTCTTTCCTTAACATTTGTAGTGGCTGGTATCGACCTTTCTGTAACAGGGCAACTGAAGAACAGTAACATGGAAAATCAGGAAAGCACACTGGTATATAGATGAATAGCTATTAATTTCTCAGCTTTTTGTCTCTTTTGACATGTCATTTCTTTAGTTTCCAGACAAGAAAAGAAGCCCGCAACCCTTCTGTTCTTATTGCCAACAGTTCTTTCCCCCTCATGGTCCTGGGAGGGGAGTCACTCCACAACAGGCACTAGGCCCGAGCAGCCCCTCCATGTGGGCAGCACAGCAGGAACCAATGGGCACCACCTGCTTTTCCAGAGAAGGAGATAGAAGAGCACAAAAGGATTTTTTCTATTCACTTTTTTCCTCACAGCTTGCCTCCAGGGCTGATGAGTCAATCTGTGTGGCAAAGATCTACTCTTTTTAGGAGAACTAATTGCCAGTTCCCCACTGAAGTACAAATATTTAACTTACAGAATGGTGCAGATAATCCATGCAACAGCCTTCGCTGGGATTCCCACTATTTTCAAATTATTTGGAGATTATTTATTTATATTTTAAACAAACCCTCGGGGCTGTTCACAGGTACCATCCAATGCTTGGCACAAGGAAGATTATTACAGCGGCGACTTTGGGCACTCTGGTGAAGAAAGTGATCCAGAGGTGGGTTTCTTTAATGGATCATGACTACTGAAAACCCAACGCCTCATCTCCTTGCAATAACACAGATGCCTCCAACTAAACGTGCATGAAGGTTAGAAAAAAGCTTATGTCTAGCAACAAGAAGCTGCAGAGCTTCCCTAGGAAAGCACCTCACGCCTTTCCAAACACACCAGTTGCCACCACAGCTCATTTATCCCCTGAGCCATGGCCAGGCTTCTCTGTGCATGGTTCAGAGCAGAGTGCTGACAGAAAGGGTGAGGCTACCAGGTAGGTTGCAGAGGAGCTGCCCTCAGCAAAACATTTTCAGTTCAGGGTTTCAAGGCTGACTGCTTTGAAAAGGTTTCACTTGCCGTAACCAAACTGCACCAGCTGCAAGCACGGGCAGCCAGAAGAGAATGGGTAGGATGAGGAAGGAGAGGAGTGAGGAAGGAACCATGCAGCACCTCGGGGCAGCTGGTGGAAGCTGGAAACTGCAGCCAAGCACAGGGGCAACAGACTTGTCCTGGGCAAGGAAGGAGCACCAAGTGGCCACTGGGGAAGAGAGGCTGTTACAGAAGACACGCAGCAACATGCAGACCTGGAGAAAACAGAGAATGCCCTTTCCATTGATCAGGCAGTTTTCTACAACCGGTTTACACTTAAACTTTGGTGGCCAGAATGGGCCTATGCCAGACCAGTGGGTGACAGGGACATCTCCAGCAGCTGGCAAGGGTGGGAGAAGCCTTGTGTGGCAGAGTAGAGCTACTTACTCCATATGGGTTTCAGTCCTACAGGGCTTCACTCTCACCTACATAGAGGAAACTCAGGTCACAGGAGTGACTGATTCTGCCATCAGATGCTGAAACTCCAGGGGCTGCAACCTGCCTTGGGATAGGAGATACCCAGAGAAAAGGTGAAAATCAGCAGAATATGGCTGCTGGAGGCTCTCACCTTGCAGATGCTGGGAAGAAACTGCTCAAACAGCCCATTTTTATGACTCGGGCTCAGAGGCAGCCAGCGGATCGCCATTGCTTCTGCACCTCCAGCTTTCTCCATCGCAACTTCCGGTCTGCAGCAGGACACAGCAGGTGAGAGCACTGGCTCCAGGCCACCCACTGTCCCTGGAGAAGCCAAGAGCATGAAAGTGAGAGAAGGGACTAAAACCATACTCTGAAGGTGCCAAGAGCAGCAGTGGGCGGTCCCAGAAACAGAGTCCTAAACCCAGTACACCTCTGGAAGGCTCAAGGTCCGTTGTCTGGAATGACTCCTGGGCTGTCTGCTGGCCATTACAGCCAGGGCAGAAAGCAGAGCCTGGCAAGGGCAGAGCCCAATGGCTACAGCTCTACTCCAAAGCAGCCAGACAGGAATTTTAGAAAGAACATCTACTTGGGGATTTTAGTTCGGGAATACGAGAACCTCCCTAGAGAGATTCAAGGTGAAAAAAACTGGCTCAAAAGCAACCCTTATCAGATGCTCATAAAGAACCCTATGTTGTACTTTGAAAAGTATGTTAGTGAGACCAAAATGTCACCTGCTTTATGACAATTTAAAGAAATAAGTAAAAAAAAATAAAATCAATGTACATAGCACAAAGGATAATATTCTTTGGAGGACACACTCATCTAGGAAGCATTCTAGTGCTGAGCTTCCCTTGTTAAAATCAATTATATTAGGAAATAATAAAAACCACCTGATTGTATACCATTAGCTTCATGCTGCTGCTCAAACAGGCGGCATGCAACAGGAAATAACAAAATAAAATGTACCAGCACGTAACTTAGGGCAGCTCAACATTTAGAGTGGAAACATTCAACAAGTTGCCATTTTATAGTTACTTCTGGGCATCATTGCTTGCACTGCTGTGCTATACAGACCTGGAAGCAAAAGGATGCAGTGGGAAGACAGGTTTAAAGGGATTTTCACTGTGTATGAACCCACTGGCACAGCAGGAACATACACCAGAGCTTCTGGCCACATGAAGAATCACAGAATCACAGAATGTTAGGAATTGAAGGGACCTCGAAAGATCATCTAGTCCAATCCCCCCTGCGGAGCAGGATCACCTAGGCCAAGCTGCACAGGAACACGTCCAGGCAGGTTTTAAACATCTCCAGAGAAGAAGGCTTCATGCCAGCTTTGCATATTACAACAGTTGGCTCATGAATCTTCAAGCTGCTGCACTTTTTACTGGACATTACTTGGCACTAGCTGTCAACCCAGATCGTGTGAGCAGCAGCTTCCCTGCACATGTAGTTGATCGTAGTTGAGCTGTGCTGCGTGTCCTTCCAAGGACAGAAGCCTGACTCCAGCGACCACTGGCTGGTTTCATTTCCAAGCTTCAAAATCATGCAAAGACCTACCCAGGAAGATAACGTAGCAGTGCACATCATCATTTTATTATCCTAAAACAGAATAATGATTCCTGCCCTCTGCTTGTATCTCTGATGTTCTTGTGTCTTAGAAATTTCCCCATGTAGGAATCCTGAAGCAACAGAGATCCACAAACACAAGTGTACTAGGTAGACTTCAGCTATTTCAGGACTGTTCTCTGGGTGTATCCTACAAATCCTGCAGAACAGAACAAGCCCACGCTTGTGTATCACAAAGCTGCACATCTGCAATTAAAACCACCTTCCCACCATTTCTCATCTTCCCAAGATCCTTTACAATCCTTTCAGTTAAAAAATACAAAATGAAAACACAACTCCACTTCCTTCATCCTCCCGAGTCTCTCAATTGAAATCCATTTTCCAGTTGCTTCTTTTTCCACCTTGTTATTTTTTTCTGTCAACCCAGCCCCTCCTTCCCACCTCACCCTTTCATTTGGTCTACCCACCAGTGACTTCTCCAGCTAAGCCTAGTTCCTGTCCAGGGCCCAGCCCAAAAACCAGCAATTGCAAAAGAGACCAACATTTCCTACACTAGGTTTCAGAGAAATGGGAATTTGCATCCAAGTGAAAGAAATACTACATTTTTCTGAGAAAAACAGATTTAGAAAATATAATAAATTTGACTGTGGCTTTCAAAATTCACAAGCCTTTTCTATTTGCAATTGTAAAATACCCTCCTTCTGTTCAAGGAGGATGTGGGATCCCAAACCAACACCTTCCGTACCCCACTTTCTGCTCTTCAGAGAGCAAAGCTCGTAGGAGGAACAATCCACAGGCACATCAAAGAAAGTTTCTTTTTCTGCTCCCTGGATTCTATCCCTGTGCTTTCAACAGGCTGGGCACTCCCTGGTCTGCTCCTTTTCGGGCTTGGCCACAAGACCACTTACCAGAAAATCAACCAAAGATGCACTTGAAACTTCTGGGCCAACAGGAGGAGGGAGATTCTCAGGTTCAGTGACAAGGTGGCACATCAGGATGCAATGTCAGTGGCAGGAAAGCCCTCCGACTGCAGATCAGCCCCTCACTTGGTGATTTCATGACAAGCAAAGCAATGAAGGCAGAAACCTTATAGCCATGCAGCATACAGTTGAAGTCACTTGGCAAATACCTTTATAAATTACCACTTTGAGAAATCCACTGAACACCATTTTCAACTTTGTTAATGAAAAATAATAAAAATCAACACCTTGAAAACATTTTCAGATGAAGCACTGAAGAAAAATACATGCCATTATTTCATATGTCTTCCAAACCAATTCATCTGGAATAGGAAGTCATCTGTTTAAAGGCCAGTGACAGTATCAACTCTATTTCCAAAGCACGGTCCCTTCTACGATCCAGTATGAAACTGAATTTCTCAATAAAATTAATTTCAAGTCTCTGATGGTCTTATGAATTTGGTAACAACAACTTTGAACATTTTAGTTGATCTGAAAGTTTAAAGTTGTGCACAAGTGTAAGTGGGAACTGCAGGTAACTGACCACAAACCCTTGTGATTCTGAAACTAACCATAACAAACTGACCTCTTGTCAGGAAAGGCTTGATTTTGCACAGCTAAACTTGGAACAAGTTCCTGCTCCATCATGCATGCTGAAGTGTTCGAGTCTTTCTGCATAATGAATAAGGCAGAGGTCAAACATCGAGCCCAACTGAAGCATCTACAGCATCTACATCCTGAAAGTTCTTGAGTCAACCAGGAAGTTTTTAATCCCCTGGTGAGATTACAAATGTTCCTGGAGCTATTTGGCTACAACCATGCCAAAGCAAAGCCTTAAAGCTGATGTTGTGGTGGTTGTCCTCCCGCTGAACATCAGCGGCGTGGAAAGCTGTGTCCCACTCTCTGCTCCACAAAGAAGCCTGGGCAAGCATCTGTGTAGCCCACACTGCAGGCTACCTGGAGGCTCAACCCATCAGGAACATCACACCTGTATGTTATGACACATGGTATAAAGCTCCTGCTTCAGCAGTGAAGACTGTTGGGTGAGAGACATGGACTGACTACTGTAGCACAGAGCTGCTGGGAGCCCCGGGCTCATCACCAGCCCATTCCAGCAACAGCTTTCCTCAAAGCATGGGGCTGGAGAGGGTCTCCTTGGCCACCACAGTCCAGCCTGCCAAAGAGAAGATAAGCCCAGTCAGAAGTTCCCAAAACACTATTCCATGTGTAACTGAGCTGTGCTCGCTCCTGATGGCTGCTCCTGAAATCTTTGTAGCAACAAACTAAGGCTTTCATCTTTTAAAAGGTGATGTTCTGCTCATGCAGAGTCACGTACCAACACACCTACCTTTAGAGCTAAGCAAAACTTTGCTCCTAATGAAGTCTGAAAAAAATGCTATGTTTGTTCAGTACTTGAGATGATTCTTCTCATTACTATCATTTTTGAGGTGCATGATACTACAAAATACACATAAAAGCCTGATGTCACCTTTGCACCAAGGCTGGAAACATCTTGGCTGACTACTAGGGTGCAGAAGAAAGCACTCAGAGAGGCATTTGTCACTTGTCAAAGGAGACAATGCTGCAATGTCAAAAATATTTCCTTGTTAACATATTAAGGACACCCTGGAGGGAGAGCACCAGCACACTGGCAGCAAAAGGCTACCTTGGAAGGGGAGTCTTCCCTCTTACTCAAGAGAGGTATTTCAGTGACACGAGTACAACCAAGTTTCCAAGGCAAGCTCTGTAGACCTAAAATGTGCTAAATCCTGCTGGAAAACTAAGTGAGGGTGAAAGAACATTCCAGGTGTGGCTGGAGCACAGAAAAAAACCCCAAACCCAAAAAACTTAAAATGGCATTTTCCCCACTTTGACAAACCTTTCAAGCAACAGGAGACTGACTTGAACTTCTGTAGGGCAGGAGAGCAGCCTGCAGCTACAAGACTTCAAGATTTATGAATTTTAAAACTTTATCAACTGCTGCTGCTGGACAATTAGCACATTTATGAGACCAAGGAGATAAGGTTTCAATAAAGAAGGCAGCACACATTAACATGGGAAATCTGTCACATCTGAAGTACTTTTATCTTACCTGAAAGTGATTCCTTGAAAAACAACTTATGCTTCTAAAGGTCAACAAAATTATATATTATTTTAATGCTAAAAGAAGACAGAAAAAGCATATTTACAATGTCAACACTTCAGTTAGATTACTCTGCATTGCTATCCCATTATGCTGCCTGCCCAGCTTTTGGACCTATTGAAAAAACCCAACATGACTCTCACACATGTACACCATCATCCATAGCTACATCAGAATAAACCAAGTTATAGGGACAGAACTCAACAGTATTAGACCACTGACACAGTACATACCACACAGCAGTATCACGATGTGGTTCATACTTGTCACAGAACAACTCAAGGCACTCGGGGGATCTTGTTCTCACCACCTACAGTAAGAGACGCCCCAAATCTGAAGGAATTGGCCAGCACTGTTGTCAACCGTCCCGCTGAGAGGAAGGGCAGCTTGTGTTTTCCTCTTCGAGGGCATGCAATGAGGTGAACATTCAAGAAGGCATGCCCCAAGTGCCACCTCGAGATCAAAGACCAGAAGATAGCCAGCACCTCTCCCTCCCCAGCATGTGTCAGGACAGGCCATCTTGCATTGGCTTGGATTTGGGAGGGGAACACGGCTGGTGCCCACATCAGTAGCATTCACTTCTGGAGAGTTTTACGTACCTGGAACCCTCAAATTACGCTGTACTACAATGTCTTCCAATCAAATAATTTAATATCCAATTTATCAAAGTAAAGGAGGTCACTTGTTTTCTTTTTCACTGAACCGCGGTGAAAAAAAGGTCACTGTTTTATTCAGCATCATAGTTCCATAACAGTTGTCTGTTTCTCTTACTAGAAAGAACGTATTAAAATAGTCCTGAAAGACATCTTTTCCTTCTCCAAGGATTGCAAAACTATGCCTGTTAATTCCAATGCCACATGGTCATGGGTTGGATCAGTAGGAGTCAGTTATAGCAGTTGTCAAGGCACAAGCTCAGCTCTGCACATCCGCTGCAGCTTGCTTTGGGAAAGAGATATGCCACTTAGGTCATCACTTAAGAACGCATAATCCCTTTGTCATATATTGCAACAGGAGAAATTAACATTAAACACAGACTACGAAAGGTAAAGGATTTATTTCTGATATGATTTGTAGAGTTAAATTAAAAACCTACTGAATACTTTATGTAGTAGATGAACATAACCTTAGTACTTACTTTCTAACAGTTTATTTAATGGTTGGAAGTGTACAACATGAAGTAGGCCTTACGTTTAATATTGTTCAATTTTGCTTATTGTTAGATGAGATTAAAATACAGTAGCCATCCCTTTAGATTATGTTGCAACACTGATCATGTGCCTTGATAAGTAGGAACAACAATTCATTAAATAAATGGTGATGACATAACACGTAGGGAAGACTTTGGATTGTCTATTTAAAATGTCAACATAATAGGCAATTAAGAGTAAAACTTCATTTTAAGTGCACTTCCACATGCTTTGTTTATAATATAGCAAAAACTTCCTATCTTTTTTTCCAAACACTTCACTCCCTACTCTAAAGCTGTTCAGTTGAAAATGCACTTTCCCCAGTAAACTTCTTTTTTTTTTAAAAAAGTAACTAAAAATTTCTACCCTTTCATATGCTAAGAAATGTTTCCTAATTAAAAACACAGTTTATTACAAGACATGTGAAGACAACATATAGTGAAATGAATTTTAATTGTTGTGCTGTGACTAAAGTAAAGTTCTCAAGGCTGCAATTTAACATTCCAAGTTCTCCCTTCCATCTTTATTGATTCTTAAGATTTTGCACAGAAACTCTTTGGGGGCTAGAACAGCAGTAATTGCATCACACTGTTTTCCAAGACTTCAAGTTTCAAAAGCAAACTCTTCAAAAAGTACAGTTCTTGATTTGATTAGATACAGGGACAAAAATATAGCACATACTTGAAGGTTACATGGTCTACAAATGATGGCAATATTTTCCTTGGGAGAGTACAGTTTGTTTTCTTGTAAATACTCAAAAAGGCTCAACTTCAAGCAGTAATAAACACAAGCAAAAGTGATTTAACCCTTAAAATAAATATTCAGGAAAACCTCTCTGTACATACAAGTGAAAGAATATGTAACACTTTCACGCTAAAAGAAAAAATAAAGATTTTGTTCATATAAGCAGCTGAAATCTGCTGTTCCAGCCCAATGTCCCCAGTAAAGAAGGGAGGCACAAACACAGGTGACTACTGTAGCTCACTATCTTATGGCCTTTTTGGACAGGGACATCATCACCATCATTTTTTTAATCCCTTTTCTCGTATTTATTACAGCATGCCAAATCCTTTGGCATATGTGATGGCCTTCAATAATCTTTCTTTAAGCTTTTCTTTGCTTGAGTACTCCGGGAGCAAAAGTACATTAAAGCATGTGTGAGATGTAGGTAACCTGTGGGGGAAACAAAAGCACCCATTCAGATCTGGGAACATGCAGTACAGGCAAAGAAATACATCACTATTCCGCAAACACAAAATAATTAATTTAAAGAATAAAGAATTAATTAAAGAGAATCTACTTTGCTTAAAGATTCAACTTTCAGATTTAACTAAGTTGTTAAATTAATAGCACAAAATGCACTGCCATTTCTAAACAAGCAAGCAAAATGTAGGTTTTTATTTATCTATTTAATTTTACCTCTCTGTATCTGGGCCATTTTTGGCTATGATCATCTTTAACTTTCCAAGTCCTCCCACAGGGGCTCTGTCTGTGCCTGTTGTAAACTGTAAGAATAGTCTTTTCTGTTCATCTGTAAATGAATGGACTATTTCCCAGAATTCCCTATCAAGGAAGAAATCAAAGAGTAAGTAAACTGAAAACTTTCTTTGGGATAAATAAGACTTTCAAAAGTGACTGAATTTGATTAGAATTACTAAACCTTTCAATCTTAACATCAAGTTTACCAGTTGCATTCGTAAACCAAAACTAACAACAATATATTTACCAATTGATGAGATCCAGAAGTCAGAAATATTACCAGAACACTGCAGTTTAACTGTTTTTAAATGTTAATTCAGCTGATAAGTGATCTGCAAATATTCTTCCTTTATTATTCCTCTTTCCTAAGGAATTATACTGGTTCCACTACACTTTCCATTTCTACCACCTTCTTAAACCCCACAGTAAACAAATACAGTTGCTGTGGAAGGTTTTCTACCCTAGTAGGAAACTAGTTAAGTAGTTGGCAAAGTCTAGAGGACCAAAGATGCACATTTCTCTGACCCCTGTCTTCAGAGATCTCTAGTCAAAGGGGACAAGATGGTAAAAACATTAACAACATGAATTTACTCGATTTCTAATTAGAGAAGAAAGTTCCACACATGCGACCTATTCAAACAATTCAGTGTTTGTGCTTTTTTTTTTAAATAACAGCACAGCAGTTCTAATTTATTGAAACAGCTCTGTTTATACTGGGGATTATTTAACTATATAGTATAAGACACAAAAAAACCCAGGGAAAAATCCCTTTTATGCTTTACCAAAGTTCACTGGAAGCTAAAGACAACATTTATACTCTCTGCACTTAGTATACTAATAACAGTACTTGAGTAAAGTGAAATTATATATAATAGATTTGCATCTCCACTATAACAAAAATACTCTTACAATATTCAATTCCTTACAAAAAAACCAAGCATGTAAAGGGCTTTTAAACTTTCAGAAATTAGAAAACAATTACCTAATAATAAGAGAGTCTCTTGTATAGCCACCATCATATTCTGTAGTTTCTTCTAGCGCTTGAAAATCTAAATTCTGTAAGAAGATGACATTTTTTAAAATGACCACTAGTTATATAGTTAGGATCAAAAAGGCTCCACTTTCTGATGTATATTCAGGATTCTTACCCTACTTCCACAAATAAGTAATTCAATTTCCTCTGGTCTAAATAAATATTTCAATGGAGATTCATTGGTCACCATGTGGAATCCTCTTCGAAAGGCCTTGAACTGCTTTTCTACTGATTTATTGAGTATATAGTCAGCATACAGATTGACAAATTCCTGTAAAGAAACAACCCCCCCAAAAAATCTTAGTACTTTGACACATGCCACTAGAAGTATTTCCCAAAAATACAAGACCCCAAAATACATTTCATTCTGTAATTCTATGTAGATTATCTGGGCTCATCTTCTACTTGGCAATAACAAAGAACAAATCAAATACTTCTCACCACACCCAGAAGCTCTGTATGCATGTATTGATGCTTCCTTTAAAACAGAAGCCTCTTCTGCTTACAATTACATTGTGCTATGGCAATTTTAAAGGCTTTTAAACTTAAATTATAAGTGAGACCAAACCTTTATATAGTGCTACATAATTCTGCATAGAGTATCAAAAAATTAAAGATTATGTTAAAAAAATTATCAGTGTACCTTTCTATTTTCATTCGTAATAGGAATTTTATCACCGTTTTCCTTTAAATCATGCATCATTGGATTGCCAAAGAGATCCGTATGTGATATTTGAAACGTTATCATCATATCATCTTCCACACTTCCTTCATACTCTAGTAAGTCGCTCAAACTCTGGTAAAGAACCTAACAGAGTAAGAAATACATGTCTATCATAAATAAATTTTAATAGATTTCACCAATACCAGAAGACATGAAACCACCTGCCTCTAAAAAGGTTATACTGTATGACACAAGATACCATCTCCTGTAACAGTCCAAACAAAGGTGTATTAAGCTTAGTGTTTGTAAAAACACCCCAATAGCAGATCTTAAGGAAAGACAAAAACGAATCATAGAATGGTGTCGATTAAAAGGGACTTTAAAGATCTCCTAGTTCCAACCCCCTTGCCATGGGCAGGGACACCTTCCAGTAGACCAGGTTTCTCAAAGCCCCATCCAACCTGGCCTTGAACACCTCAAGGGATGGGGCATCTACAACCTCCCTGGGCAACCTGTTCCAGTGACTCACCAACACAAAACGTGGCAATGAGTGGTAACTCCCTTAGAAGGCCTGTCAGTACCCAGGAATCTTCCTAAATGCAATGGTCAGACTGGTTGCTTAAGGAGCCAGTGATTACCTCTTCCTCCTATAACTCTTTTGAAACTGTTTTGACTTTTGGCATCCAGAATCATGTTACACTATAAGTTGAACACACATGTGTTGAAATCAAAGAAAATGCTGTATTTTATATCAGACAAAATTCAGGTAGCAGGCTTTTATCTCCTACATCTTGATTTAAAACCCAAACAAACTAGGAAGTAATCCTGAAGCAACACAGATGGGGCAGTCAAAGTAAGAAAACATTTATGCACACACACAAAAAATAAAATCAGAAGTTAGGTTAGAATTTGCCAAGTAGAATCTGAAATTACCTGTAAGAGTTTGCTCTATTCAAAGAAGCAACCAGCCTCCCTCCCTGCTATGCCTTAGGAAAAGCCAAAGACTCTCTTGGCAACCAAAGGCTAAGCAGAAAAGGAACAATTATTTGATTGACAGAGGTGTAGGACTCAAGAATGCAAATGAATGCAAAAGCAACAACTGAGTGAAACTATATTTTTATAGTGAAGTAAAAGTAATAAATTTTTCCCTTCAATGTTTTAATTATTGAAAGTACATGTAAGCCTCATCCTCTCACTATCTGTATCATTTTGATTCTTCCACAGCACCTTTAAATGACTGGACTTGGACCTGTCGCTGGTGAGAGCTGGTGACCTGTCCTCTGTACTCTATAGTGTTAGAAAAAGCACTGGAGGCCTGGCTGCTGTTGATTTCATTTTTGGTTTGAGATGTTCTGAAGCATTTTAAGTCACATTAGAATACAAAGGAGTTTAAAAAGGATTCTTTTAAAAGAAGTCAGTGTAAGTGTAAGGAGAAACATAAGAGTAGGGAAGAAAAATTAACAAGTGTCCTGACTGCCTTGTTCCACAGAAATAAATCCGCTTCTTCTGCCATGAAAAAAAGTTTTGAGCATGTAGTAAAAACTGCAGGAAATGGAGCACTGTGTATTTCTCAACATCATTTTAGAGATAAACTGTTCAAAGCTGGCAGGCTATTCTACATAGCCATCCAAAGCAGACTGGATAACCTATTTGTTGATTACGCATGCCTCATTTTCTGATTAAATAAAAAGCAAGCTCTATTTAAACAGTATCATTTTACTCATCTTTTTTGAATAGCTGAAGATTATATATAACTGCTTATGAAAAGGGAAACATCCCACTATTTGAAATGAAATGAAGCACACTAACTCACACTAGCTAGCATGAGGGAAAGCTACCAGTGATCTTTGACTGACGATGGAGCAGGATCAAGACACCCTGCATACAATTTACTATGCCCCATCTACTAAAGCACATGCACAGGTTGGTGTCTGCACAGCCACTGGCTGGGGGGGGCTGGGGGAAGACGGACACTGACCACTGCTTCCCAACTGTAGCGATAGTCACCAACTGCCTCAGCTGTCTTCCGCTTTAGACAAAAAACAATACAAGCATCACACCTTTGCATGTCTACTGCTGCTTTCACGTTATTTGTAGAAGTAGATTTCCACAAAAAACCAGCCTAGTTTTAGAAGTTTATGCTTGATAGTACTTAGTGATACTAAGCAATTTAGGCAGCATGCAAAAAAAAAAAAAAAAAAAGAACAAAGCCTTCTTGATATCCAGCCCTATTTGCTGACTTGATTTTGCCTCCTCCAAACCAGATATAATAAGAGGTTTTATTGCTTATGAATTTATTTTAACAGACTCTTCAGACAAATCACTGGTTACTTCACTTCCACTTCTGACAGTGATCTTGTGTTTCATTTAAATCTCGATTAAGTTATTGCATGGAAAATGCATTAAGAAACTCAAAAAACAATGAACTTACAGGATGAGAGTCTGCCAGATCACGGAAAGTTCCTTTTTTGCCCATTAGCTTCCTGTAGACAACCATGGGAAAATGTACATCCAGTATACAGTTATTGTAAATAGCCAGACCCAGTACTATGCCAATCAGTGTAAACTGACCCTCAGTTTCAAAAGAGGACGGATTAAACCAAAACAGTTTTGTAGATTCATCATATGTGAACATCCCTGCAAAAAAATGATGTCAAACAATTATGGTTACATTTCAATAAAAAATACATGTAAAACATACCATACAAACCCCTTTGCATTAGAATGCCTCTAAAACACATCTAACTTGACATCACACTGAATTTAATGGCAAAGAGAAGCTACCTACCTCAGGATAACTGGAGCTGCTCAAAATACTGTAACTCACATTAGCACTAAAAGTATGCAAGGAGAACTGTGATACAACACCCCGCAAAGCTCATTGAAGCTGTACAAACAAAACCTTTCATCCCCTTTCACCACTGAGGAAGCAGCAGCACTTCGCCAGCATAGATTGCAGTGTTGATAAATACAACAGTGCAAGAAAAGAACACAATCAAAAACCATGTAGATGAAATAATCCTGAAGAACTCCAACTACTATAAAGTAATGTGATAGCCTTTCCTTGAAGGCTTTTTCAGGCCAGTTCTGGAAAGGAACAGGATGAGATGCAGCTCTACTACTGAACTGGAAGCTGTGATGGTGGAGCAGGGATTAACCACCACATACAACCTTTAAGTTAGATGTCCAATAGATTTTTTTGTTTAAGGGTACTCATCAAGGTGCATTATTGCTGCAGCTATCATATACATCTTAACTGGAAGGGAAAACCTAACACAGGACTGTTGTTTCACAGGAGGGGGTTTCAGTTTTACCAGCTTGTCACTGTTGGAAGGGAGAGGTTTTGCTTTGCTCCCCCATCCCCCCATCATCTGATTCAGCTCACTATTTCCTGCCAAGTTCACAAGCCAAGTACTTTCACAGAAACCTTCAACAAGCAGCTGAACTGGCACATGCCAGGAGCTGGAGGGAGTGGACAGGACTGGACAGACAATAGAAGGGCAAAAAGTCCCTCACCCTTTTGGGTGTAGCAAGCCACTAAATTCACCCTTCCTTACAAAACCAGAGTTTGTGTACTATTTAAAATAGTCCCACGGTAAAATCAATTGCTTACCGGACTAGATACCAAAGCAAGATAAGCACAAAACCCATAGACTTAAGGTGAGAGAGAGAGACTACTCTGGACAAGTATAATCCCAGTGATCTGTTCTTGTACAGCTAAGCCTCATGATTTCCAGGCAGAACCTAAGGGAAAAGCGCCTGACTCCTTCCTCCTAACTCTCCAGAAGTTAGATGCATGTCATCAAGAACTTGAACAATATTTGGCACAAGGATTTATCTTGTCAGCTTTTAAAAGATATGCTTATTTACAGCATATGGAGATGTTCAAATTTATTATAAAGCCACATGAACAGAATCACAAAATTACTCCTAAAAGTGAAAATAAGATGTCACCTTCAGCCAACAGAAAAAGCCTGAATTCTCATTTCATATAAGGAAATGAAATGCAAGCTCATTCAGAGAATCTGGCTATTCCTCAAAATTGAAGATTGTCTCAGTAAGGTACTAGGACAGGGCCAGCTACTAGGGGAGCATGCAAGTAGTGGACTAACACATCAGGTAAGGCAACTGGAAATCAGAAATGGATGAGCAACACAAGCATATATAGGATAAACATTAAATAAAAGCCTGTATTGCATTTTCTGAATTGACTGAAGTAACTTTTGGATTACTGGTACAATAAAAGAAATGACTTGTATTTTCTGGAAGAGTTAAACAGTTAAAAAAACCTCCAGTAAATGTCTAATATTGAAGGACTATCAATTCACCCAGATCCACATCTAGAAGCACTTTAATGTGAAATATAGTATTTTATTCACTGATCAAATTAAGTCTCTAGTACATTGGAATCATAATAAAACACCAGAAGAAACTGAAAGCTGTAGTAAGGGGTAAACAATTGCATAGTCTTGCTAGGAATACTATATGAAGTTATTCCTTCTTCCCTTTTACCATGGTGACTGTTGGTTGTAAATCTAGTATTTTGTCTGAGTTATTGCCTCCTTTGAGTAAAACTTTAAGGTAGTTTAATATGAAAACACTTGAAATGTAATGACAAAGAAACTATTACAGCAATAAACACTCCACATGTAGCTATCAGAGGACAGACAGTTTAAATTCCATTTAAATGATTTCCTTCTTTTTCTCTGGTAAATGAAGTCTTTCCAAATCAACAGAAGTCACACTGGGTATCATATATGGTGTGTAAACTGTTATACTGCAGTGCATATTAATAGGTGCAAAAGACAACTGCGAATGCCAGCTACATTTTCTGCTTTTACACATGATGTCAAAAGCCAATAAATGCTTTTTTTCCCAGAGTTGGTATGAATATAAAAAGGGTACATACTTTTTTGTATTTTGAATACAGAAGTAAAATTTAAAGCATGCAAGCACATCTAATCTATTACCCATCTTTACACACAGGAAGTGTACATACATTGACTGGACCTTTGCTGAATCAGACTCCAATTGCTAAACAGGAGTATTTCCATAGAGACACCCTACACAATTTCTGTTTAGATAAACTCAGGTCAGAAATGTATTTTGCATTTAATTGATGGAGTTGTATTTCTAAGTACTAAGATTTCCTTATTTTACCATACTCTAATTTATTCCAAGTAACCCTGTTAATTCAGATTCCAAATCTCTCCAAGTTAATAACAGTTTTCAGAGCAAGTAAGACTCATCTATGGATCTGTATCATTTGTTACAAGAATGGGCTTGTGTAGGGTGAAAGGCAAATGACAAGGTTCAGATTCTGCCACCAACTCTGGGGACTTCCTCTTCAAACTTTGTCAAACTGAATTTCTATGTTTCTTCATAAATTTTCTAAGCAACAAAGCCAAGAAGAACAGCTATTTTTATAAAACAGTTCAATGAACCCTAATTAACTAATGGCCCTAAGCTGTTGAGCTTCTTTAATGGAAGCCATTACAGGAACTAAAATGTGACGTCATATTTAAACTATGAAATTATTATAGGAACTTGGTAGGTCTAATTTCTACTCTAAAACAAAGTATTTGTAACATTTTAATCTTTTTGGAGCAACAGACAAGCTGCATATTAAAAGCAGCGTGTCCTTCCATGTATAAAGACAGAAGCATAAGAGACTGGCGCAGGGAGCAAGGGAAATGTGACTGTCAAAACACAAATATAAAACTTTGGCTACAAGATATCAAGTTACTCCTTAACTATAATCAAACGTGACATTACTGCCACACTTTGGATTCATACTCCTTTTAGTAGAACTGTCAGATTTTTTAAGCTGGAGGAAGGGGAGGAAATATCTCAAAATCCCATCATAGTTCTACTGTTTTTATTGCAGAAGCTCTTCCTCTTTGGTTTGATAACTAATTCTAGAAGCTAATAACAACGCTTGAGGAGAAAGGTGAGAGAACAAACAAAGGAACCCTGCAAAGAAACCCTAGACTACTGATTTACATTTCAATAAGCAAAGGAAGCTTTCAGTAACTATACAGTTCTTCCTTTCATCATTCCTCCTTAGAAGGATGACTGATGATGACACAGTGAGCCTCAGTGGGTCAAGTGCTCTCATGATCACTAAGAAATCTGGAGAGCTTCAGAGAGAAGCAGCAGCAGATGTAGAAAGGCACTGTATAAACACAGAACAACCTAGACTGGAGAGCCCCTTGAAAGATCATCTGGTCCAACTTTCCGTGGGAAAAAAATCTGATAAATTAGGAGATTATTAGAACACATACCAATATCTGGATTGAAGATTTCTTCCACAACCAGTTGAAAAAATTCTTTGGAAACACCTCCTTCATCTACCCCTTGCTCTCCTTCAAATTCAACATACAATTGCTTCTTCAAGTCTGCAGGATTTTCCATGGCAATCATCTCTAGCTATTGAGTGAACAGACAGGAGTATTTAAATTAGTAAAACTGTTTACTAGAAGAGTTGAGCATCAAATAATGAAATAAAAACTGCCTAAGAAGAAAGCAAGCATAAATCACAACAGTAATATCAGATACCAATAGCAATGCTAAATCACTCTAAGCACGTATTAGAATTTGGGGATTAACACAGCAAGAAAACTTACCACAGATCTGATCTTTTAGCCAATTAAGTCCATTAGCCTTCTCAATTTCTATTCTTTAAAATACTAATTTTAAATAAGCTAGCATTGGGTTGCACGAAATTCACAGAAAACAGTATGAAAACAAGATGTATTAGTGAGATACTTAAATTCATCTGACAACAACAAGAGACTGCAATCTGATCTACACGTTTGACAATGAAGGGATTACACAGATATGTTTTCAGAACCTTCATGTGATAATTTACAGTGGGAAGACAGAAGACAAGCCTTTGACTAGTAGCTGCATCTCACAAACAGAGCTGAGGAGGAGGAAGAGAGGAGGCAACATCAGAAGCAGACACTAATATTACAGTCAAATCAATCCCCTTTCCTATTGACCCTAATGAAGAAGTCTCAGAAATCTTTTCCTCTTATTTCTTAAATGCCTTTTAAAAAATGTACTGCATTGCTTTCACAGAAGTGAAAAATCAGTCAAATAGAACTGTGATGTCTCATAGGAAAGGGTTTCATGTCTAGATAAAGGCCATTATTGGTCCTTCTTCCAACAAACATGCATCCTTTCGTAAATCAAAAGTTAAGTATGAATATTTTGCAGCTGCTAGGAAACATGCTGCTTAAAAACTTAAACATACTAGTTAAACCTGTGCAGCACAATTTCATTAAACATACCTACATGAGAAAGAAAACTCAACAGCAGAGAAGGCACAGATGGACCTCCACATTCCTCTACCAAGACCACCTTACTGGTGAGATCTGCCTCTAATCTGGGCTAGCACAGACTGTACTTACCAGCAGGTGTCCTTAACATGACAAACCATTTCTTTTTATTTCACAACTCTACCTTATTCACACACATGCCAGTATATCAATTAAGTCCCAGATTTATTTATTTTTTTTTACAGATGTGTAAAGAAAAACAGGAACAGAATAGAGAGGATAAAGGCAGCAATAACACCACCATCAACTCATACAATGACACCATCAGTGAGATTTGTTCTCTCCTGGTAACTGCCAAGTCAGCCAAGTGGAGCTAAGGTGGTTAACATGAGTTTGAAGACTTTGAAGCTCCTCATGTAAAAGAGTTGTATGGAGAAAGAATTGTATTAACTGGTATTGAAAACTAGTTTCAGGAAGGGAGAGAACATAACTCCATAGCATATAAAATTCAGTTAAAAAAAGTGGAGTCACGCCATGGAGACCTCAATAATGAGATACACACTAAATTACAAGACTATCAGGAAAACTTAGTTGTGTAGTACCTAAGGTATTTGGTATTCTATTGCATATCATTTGCAATGAACTCTTTTTACCCATAAGGAGACCAAATAACATTTATTCTTCAAAATTCACTGTATTTTATCAACAGTACTTCTGCAGCAAAAATGCTGCAGTTGCTCTCCCTACTGGTGTTCTCATCACATATTTTCCCCAACATCTTGTCTTTCATGTAAATCTTAAAATTATGCATCTTACAGATGTGTAAAAAATTTTTGTTCCTGAATAGGAGGACAATGGAGCTTAAGCCATGTTCCAAACGCAACAGTGGTTTTTTTAAAATAGAGAAGTAGAATTTATTTTGAGATCATAGGTACAGGTTATACATTCAAGCTGGACAGACAGAAGTTCTCCTACTTGAATCCCTTCCACTTACATCTGTCACTAATAAAGCTTTGGGTTTTTTCCTCCCCAGTCATGACTTTGTTGGCTTCGTAGTATTTACCACCAGCAATTTACTATTTTGCAAGTATTAAGAATTTTGATGAGTTCTGAGAAAGTATTGCCTCTGTGTTTCTTTTGGGAGAGCAACCCTTTGCCACAGTGTAAAGGCTCTCATGTCATAGAAATATGCTAAGGAGAGTTCTCATATTTATACACACAGCAATTAAAAAAATTATTTCAAAGTGGCTTTTTCACTGAGAACTATGCTGCAAAGAGTGGGGTAAAAAAAGCAGTGTTAAAAACGGGAAAGGAAACATTAGTTGAGCCACATTGGGTGGGCAGATTGGAATGGTGTGCTGGATGTCTGCAAGAGAGTCAGATTAAGGATTACCAAAAAGCCAGTATTTCAAGCCAAAGCCTAATGTTCCTTGAAGTAAATTCTATAACCAGGACAATTCTGCTAAGCTGCTCGACTGAAAGTTGTGGGTTTAGCTGCTCCTTTTAACATCCGTAACTCAACACTGATATTTCACAAGAAAACTGGAACTCAGTGGAAAACACAGCATTAGTCATGATAGTAGAGAGCCACTGAAATTTAGCAGAACTCCAGCAGTGCTTCTATAGTAAGGAAGGGTGAACTTCAGTTTAAAGTTTTCTGAGTTTTGTTGTTTTTCAAGTAATCAGAGCTGCCTCAGTCATACCAACACAGGTGCTGCTGGATAAACCCATTCTATGAGTATGTTAATTCCCAAAGTTTTAGAAGCTAGTATGTTTGACTGGCCAAGCAGAAGAAGTCATTACACTTTCCAGGGACTTCCCCAAAAGCATGTGTATAGCATGTCTGAAGCAGCAGCATAAAGAACTGAGTATCTATGACTTGAAAAGCTGAAAGCTGAGACACTGTATTATAAAGAATCTGTATTTTGTTGGCTGAAATACAGTACTGTGCACAGCATAAGAGATTGTATGCTTTGCTGGCAGAACAACATCGTGCTTTCCTGAAAGACAGGAATCTTTCACTGCAAAATAGAAATATGAAGCTTTTAAACAGTGTAATGTAACACCAGAGTTTAGCTACCTTCCTAAAATTGATACTAACTGAACTAATCCCTATTGAGCTAAAAACAATCAAAAACCCCCTCAAGTTCTAGAAACGTTAACACAAAAGTTCTCTTTAAGGCAGTAGCAGGAATGATTTTCACTCTACAAGGCAAAAATGACACAAACACAAGTAATTCCAGTTTGAAAGCACTAGTGACACATCATGACATAAGTCAGTCATTACATTTTTCTGCAAATGGCATGTGGAGTAATACTTCAAGTGACTAAGCAGCATCCTCTCAAGCAGCACTGTGTGGGTCATGCACACGCTTACCAGCAGAGCTGGCACATTCCCCAACACAGCCACGTATGTTCTGCACACCATCAAGGCATTTGAGGGCTAAGATTTTCAAATGAACAGACATAAACACTGTTTTATTCTAAAAGAACCTCAAAGCTCCTGAAGTACTTGGTTGTTAATATACTATGAGGGAATCTGCCTACTGGCTTCAGTTGTCACATAAAGAGTTTATGCTCGTCAATATACTCAGCAGAGTCACTTAAAAGCAAGAGGGGCTTGCTGCCTGCCAGCCCTCTACATTGGCTGTGAAATCTGTCAAAATAAGTTTCAAATTTGTGAGCAAGTACAAGCCAGACTCTGCTGAAGGAATCCATCACATTTTCACTTACAGAACTCATGTGTCATAACTCACACCCTTTAAATTATTGCTATCTGAGAATAAATCCACATACAGTCTGGAGCATGGGGTGAGGGGGAGAGTAAACTCAGAGGAAGGGGATGAAAGAAATAGCTGTTGGGGAATGAAAAGGCAGAAGAGGGGATTTAAGGATAAACTTCTTTCATTACTACCACATCCACATAACATGACTCAGAAGGAGTAGAGCTAACCTCTTAAACCTGTCAGACAAAAAAAAGCACACTAACTGCTTTCAAGAGCTGCAAATTGAGCTACAACTCCCAAATGTAAGAGTTCCTTAGTAAAAGTGGGGAGTAGCATTTTACCAGTTCCAACATTCCCTCTCTGCCCCTCTATGACTTTTCAGATAAACATACATAAATATAGGTATACGGTATCATACCAAGAAAGTATGTTTCATTAAGTCCATTTCAATTAAAAAAAGTTTCTGATCCAAGTTTCATACATGCAAAGTTGAACAACGAATGTAAGCAACATTTTTGCTTAGATGTATTCCAGAGTGAGCTGCAATTCTCTTAATAAGCAACTTTAAACAAATTACTGCTTCGAATGTATTTTAAAGGTATTGCTTCAAATTCTCAATAAAAGAAAAAATATCCTAAAATAATAACTTAAAAATCACTTCCCAGTGCTCATATTTGTTTTAGTGAAGTCCAAAAAGTGAGAAGATGTACATACTGAACTCAAAGTTTAAATATTAAGTACTGATAATAGAAAAACAGCTTGATGATATCTTAATTAGCTTGACTAATTAGCAGAGAAAGACTGGTACTTAGCTCATTTGCAAGAAGAAATTGTGAAAGCCGATTGATACATTTGCTTGAAAAATCCAACATCAATAAGGAAAATATGAATAAGATCATCTCAACCTAATTTTAAAAGCATTTTCAGAAATACTGATTACCAGGAAGTTCCCAGTTATTCCATATACAGTCAAAAAAGTCTGCACTGATTGTTCTGTAAAGACAGGTCTAGTGACATGAGTGTAATATTATTTACGATTTAAAGCAGTCAAAAGCCAAAAGTAAAAAAATGTAATTTAAGGGTAAAAATACCAGTAATTATAATTACTGATCTGTAATTTAAGCATGTTCAGGGAGAAAATTAGAAAGGCCAAAGCCCAACTAGAACTAAACTTGGCCACTATGGTGAAGGACAACAATAAATATTTCTATAAGTACATTAACATCAAGAGGAGGGGGCTAGGGAGAATCTCCATCCTCTGATGGATGCAGAGGGTAATACACTGACCAAGGATTAGGAAAAGGCTGAGGTACTTAATGCCTTCTTTGCCTCAGTCTTTAATAGCATGACTAGCTGTTCCCTGGGCATACAGCCCCTTGAGCTGGAAAATAGGGATGAGGAACAGAACAGGCCCAACATAATCCATGAGGAAATGGTTATGGACTTGTTTCATAAGTGGGACACTTACAAATCCATGGGGCAAGATGGATTAC
>VYZX01016968.1:0-10299 GCA_013401335.1 Brachypteracias leptosomus | reverse complement strand
TGGTGAAGGACAACAATAAATATTTCTATAAGTACATTAACATCAAGAGGAGGGGGCTAGGGAGAATCTCCATCCTCTGATGGATGCAGAGGGTAATACACTGACCAAGGATTAGGAAAAGGCTGAGGTACTTAATGCCTTCTTTGCCTCAGTCTTTAATAGCATGACTAGCTGTTCCCTGGGCATACAGCCCCTTGAGCTGGAAAATAGGGATGAGGAACAGAACAGGCCCAACATAATCCATGAGGAAATGGTTATGGACTTGTTTCATAAGTGGGACACTTACAAATCCATGGGGCAAGATGGATTACACCCTAGACTGCCTAGGTAGTTGGCAGAGGTGGTTGCCAAGCCACTCTCCCTCATCTTTCAGCAGTCCTGACTAACCGGGGATGTCCCAGCGGACTAGAGACTTGCAAATGTGACACCCATCTTCAAGAAGGGCTGAAAAGATGATCCACGNGATTGCCATGGGCTGAACATGAGCCAGAGTGTGCCCAGGTGGCCAAGAAGGCCCATGGCAGCCTGGCTGGTGTCAGGAATGGTGAGATGAGGACCAGGGAAGGGATCCTGCCCCTGGATTTGAGTCCTGGGTGCAGGTTTGGGCACCTCAGAAAGGACATGGAGGTGCTGGAGCAGGTTCAAAGAGCAACAAGGCTGGGGAAGGGTCTGGAGAACAAGCCCTGTGAGGAGAGACGAGGAGCTGGAGCTGTTTAGTCTGGGAGAGGGTTGAGGGGAGACATTATTGTGCTCTACAAATATCTGAAAGGTGGCTGTAGTGAGAGGGGGGTTGGTCTCTTCTCAATGGTGACAGGACAAGGGAAAATGGCCTCAAGTTGCACAAGGGGATGTTTAGGTTGGATATCAGGAAAAACTTCTTTAGGGAAAGGGTTGTTAATCACTTCCCTGGGGAGCCTGTTCCAGTACTTGAGTCACCATCGCTGAATGTATTTAAAAATCACCTGGATGTGGCACTTGGGGACATGGTAGTAAGTACCTCATGGTAGTAAGTTAGGGTAGTAAGGTTAGGTTGAGGTTGGACTCAATGATCTTAAAGGTCTTTTCCAGCCTTAGCAATTCTATGATTTGAAACGTTTTGCTACTGAACAGCTATTAAGAACATGCTTTCAATACTGAGGACTATTGGCAAGATCTTTCTGATAGTTTCCAGTGAGACCCAAAGTTCAATACTGCATCCAAAACTTCAACCATCACTGATGCAAACTCACAAAACAGCTTTCACTTAGGTTTAATGCTGTCAGTGCTGCTACAGAAGCACACAGTACCCATCTTTCACTCCAGTCTGAGTTAGAGCAAGTTACTTTAAGGATTAGTACATAAGACTGAAGATCTTCCTCCAGACCTATTTCACACCAATTAGGAAGTGGAAACAAATTGTGAATACTACAAAAATCCCTTCTTAATCTGTTACAGGAACTACCTGTAACAGCGGCAGGCAATTCTTAAACAGATGAGGCACTCACTGAAGAAGATGCAAGATGACAGTGTGAAACAGTATTTTCCCTACAATACTTTTCCAGCTACCAGCAGATTTG
Organism: Brachypteracias leptosomus; assembly: GCA_013401335.1. Lineage (NCBI taxonomy): Eukaryota > Metazoa > Chordata > Aves > Coraciiformes > Brachypteraciidae > Brachypteracias > Brachypteracias leptosomus. Next base: position 8,743 of record VYZX01016968.1, on the reverse strand, counting down.
CAGCTTAGAGAATTTCTGAGGTTTGTGTGTGGGTCACATCAAAATGCCTGTAATGTCCAATACCTTTTGATGGATCTTTCTTTCATGAGGAGCTACAAGTTCTGGGCAAAGACATCCATAATTTTAAGATAAACTGTACAGAAAAAGTATGTTCTGCTTATATTAGGCCTGTTTTCTGATATGACTGGGTGCTACCAGTTGAGAAAACCAGCATTTTCCACTCAACTTCTCTATGACACCTCTTACGTCCTCTCCATCAACCTTTTTACCATTATGGGGACTTTATAGTCTCTCTGAAGAAACTCAGAACTCCAAATATACTTCTACTGCATGCTTTTTGATATTAAAATAAGAAATGAGAGAGACATAGGTACACCATAGTAAACAGAGACATCGTATGTTCCATTTGCTCCTTTAACTCCTAACACTTTCTCAGGAATATTTAAAATCTTCCTTGAGCGCTGATACTTCATATAATCAATTTAAACATATCAACAGTTAAAAGATGACTTCTGTACCCCTTACACACATTTATCAACACAATTTTCTATAAGTCCACAAGGTGTCACAACAGGTACCTTGTTGCACCTGTTGGAAATAGCACACGCAGCTCCCTTCCTCCAGCTGGGATGGAAAGTCTTCACTGACCTTCATTTTACTAAATACAATTTGTTTTCCACTTTTGAGAAATTCCTGGGTTGCACTTGGTCTCGTTGACTAACCCCACAGTTCAGCTCAGACTTCTTGAATTGAGAACAATTTAATATCTTTATTGTAGGACAGAAAATACAGGATAAACAGTTTAAAATTCTCACTGTCCTTGGGGCTTCGACAGAGTCGGATCACCATAATTTAGCATGCTCTAACAGCTGAAATTAACAGCCATAAGAGGATCCATGGCAACTGCCCAGGCATGTACTTGTAGACTGATAGGCTGTGCAAGGGCTGCAGCAAGTGCATCACAATTTAAATTAGCATGTTTGAGCTTAATCTGATTTAAAATTACCTAAACTTCCAACAGATCAAGAGTGTGCACAGTGGTGACTGCTGTGTCCCCGCTGTGATATAGCAGCTGCACCAACCTGATGTTGCCCATGACCTTTCTAAGCAACACTAAACATTTTTTGTCCTCAAAGGTTTCAACTTCCTTCCACAACAAGCAATATGTGGAAGAATGCCTTTTCTCATATTTACAGATTTTCCTTCCCATCATTACCATGAGGAGGAAGGTCGGCCTTCTCTCTGCTGGAACTGACATTAAAATGAACACCTCTCTAAAATTAGCACTTACCCTCTTTTCAGTCCATCCTCTCCTACCGTCCCTCCTTTTCCCCAGTATTTATGTACCCCAAAGCTGAACAGTCAAGGAAATAAACTTTATTACATTACTGTGACAAAACATAACTGGATACAACTGTAAGTCTGATATGTAGTTAATTTACAGAGTATTCTTAAGTTAAAAAAACTGGTACACAGTAGGCTTTAATCTTAAACCAGTATATTTCTCACGTGACTAATATAAAATTAGGTTTATAGACCGAAGCCATTTCTGCATTGCAATTATTTTTCCTGTTGGTACTGGAGACAAAGGTTTTCTCTGACAAGCCATACCACCAGCAGTTCCCATGAAGCTGCTAACTCATCTGGAAATTCACTGGTACACAGAAAAAACAAGGTGGGAGCTCATTTAGTGCTCTCTCAATCAACCTTCAGTGGCAGTTAAAGTCATCAAATTTAATTAGAAGTAACAGTTGAGTTGAGAGGCAAAAGCAGGTACTTTCCCCAGAGTCTCTCTGAATACCTGCTCCGCTCTTCAGCAGCAAGCTTTAAAAGTCATGGTTAAATTAAAAATTTCGTAAACATTGTTTTACCTTAGTAACAGAACACAGAAAAATGAGCTTCTGAAAAACAGCTTTAAGCAAAAAAGAAAGGGAGGAAGAGTCCTAAAATTAAAGCACATATTTATGGAAAAGTTTACTGTGAAATAATCTTTATAGTTTGTATCCTGTATAATTCCCATTTTCCAAAAATGTGTGAACAAATGGCTTTAAGTTTTACTTTAAGAGGACAACAAGATCAGAAACAGGCTGCTCTCAGTTCTCAGGTATTAACAGGTCTGTTTTTTCTCAGTCATATCAGTTATTTGCACCAAATTGCAACAACGTTTAGAGAAGTTCTACTTATCGTGCAGGACCTGCACACACTTCAAAGTCTACAAGAAGATGACACAACTGAAACATTTTAATTCCAACTTTCCTCTGAAAATCCCCACTACTAGAGGATGATTCAAGACAGTCCAGAGGACAGAAGAATGACTGGAACAGAAATGGGTCACTCTCACCACTAAGAGTGTTAACAGTGCAGAATCTGTTAATGGAGAGTAAGAACTATTTGACACTTTAAAATACCTAGGTCTGCAACCATCATGAGTAGAAGCAGCTCTGCTGAACACACAATCTCAGCAACACGTGTGGACTTCAAACTTAACACGATAATGTTATTTCAGTTTCTTCTGGAGGAAATATAGTACATAAACCACTGCAATCACACACAGTCCTTTACAGTCAGCCAAGGTCCACGCAGTTTGCACTACTCAAAATCAACAAACCCAAGTTCTAGGCTGCTGCACAACTTACCCGCACGAGCGCGTCATCTATGATGTGATCACGTCTCACTTTAAGTCGCAAATATGGGTTGAGCTGCTGTCCTTGAACTAGGCTGTAGAGCACAGTTATGCGTCTTTCACTGTACATCCGGATTCTATTGTCATAATACAATCCCAGGTTCTTGGTAACAGCATTCAATATGAAGGGACAGGTCATAAAAGAGAATTTATTTTCTGTTTCTACTTTGAAGAAAGTGTAGTCTTTGTCCATTTCTAGGACATCATTCAGTGGTTCGTTAATAAATTCTTCAAAAGGGATAAGTGGTTTCCTGCAATCTATAGTTTTAACACCAAGTTCAGTTTCCAATGGGTCCACTCGAGGACCTTTTTTATTTCTTCTTTCCTCACCCAACAGCTCTTGAAGAGTTAGTTCACTTGATTCTGGGATGGGTTCTTCATCTTCCTCCTCATTATGATCTGTATCCACATCCCCTCCTACGACATTTGCATAGTAAACCATTTTCAAGCACTTTGAAGCAGCAACAACAGCATCATCATCATTCACTAGGTTACGACTATTGAACTCGTTGCTTATGACTTTGTAAGTAATAAGCTGCTGAAATGTTTCCATCATTCTCCGAATTTGGTCTGCTCTGTACTTAGACCACAATCTGACCAGTTTTGCTTGAGCTGCAAGGGGTAGTTTGCTCATTGCTTTGCAAAACAATGGCAGAGCCATTTCCAGATATTCTGGGCTATGAAGATTGCCATTCTCCATAACAATAATAAACAAATTCAGATAGTTAGGATCCCGAGAGTACACATTATGGTAAGTCAAGTCACATTCCACATTAGGTGACAAGTACACAAGTGCATTTAAAAAGGCAGTTTCTATTTTTTCATTAGAAAGTAATCTATCATAGACCCGTCTGACTGCTTCAATATCTACAGACACTTCATCCGGGCCTAGTTTTTGGAGGTTGTTATCTCCTTGCGTGTTATCACCTATTCTTGATGACGAAGATGACGATGCGCCTGAATCTTCTTCCATAGCGGCAGCCGAACAGGCAGCTTTTTCCTTTTCATCTTCATCTTTGTCTTCATCCTTTCCTTGAAGAGACTTGAGCTCCTCCTTGGTATGCTGCTTGGCTTTTCGGAAACTCTGTACCAATGCTTCAGCACTAGAAAATACTCGCCCAATCACCCGGATTAAGGGGGAATAATCCTCTTTCTCTCGACATAATTCAAGAATTTCGTATATCTTGTCCTCTGTTAGAAAAGTCACATCTATAAAAAGATAAAAGTATCAATTTTATTAAGATCAAAATTAAAAAGATAAAATACTTTTCCTTTACTCTACTTGATAAGATATACAGATTTCTTAACACTGAAAAAAGTGTCAGTGCTGTGTAAATTCAAGACAGATATTTCATAATTTCATTAGCATGAAGAATAGTTCATTCACTATGATTTTGTAAAATATTTTATTCATGGATGTCAACCAAACACCTCAATGGTAAAACTGTTTTGTAGCCAATTAACTACATTTGGTAGTTAACAGTATCGCATCGTCTAGCTAAGAGCAGATAAATCAATAAGATGTTTTTTAAAGTTTAAAAGACTTAGACTGTGTGACCATACAGTCTTCTGATAAATCTGCACAGTTAATGCATAAAAGTCATTAAAGGATACACAAACTGAACTGCATCAATCTTTTTTCAAGCATAGCACATGTGTATGAACTTCACACATTCCTTCTCCCTTAAAAAATGGATCTTGAAGAAGAGATTCAATCATTTGTTTTGTTGTTTATTAACGGGAATATAAGATTTCCTATTTTTATTTTTGTAATGCTTTCTGCATTTGTTTTTGTACTAAACTGAACCCTGAAAAGTCTTCCCCCAAAACCACAATACATGCTTAGAAATTTATGCTGCCTTCTAAATTACACACACAGTTGGGCATGTGGGTTATTTCTTTGCACATTAGTCTTCACTGAGATAACTTGTGTACACTCATCAACATGCTGGTCAGATGAACAAGCTGGTTTACATACATCATCTGCACAAGCTCCACACACCTGTCTGTTTCCCCCTTTCCCCTGAACTCCTGATACGAAATAACTCATTTGGTGGTCCATCTGTTATTTGAAATCTTCCTTTCTTTAGGAAAGAGGAGAAAATACTATTTATAGCTTTCTATGATACTTCTTAAACAGAACCCACAGATGCCTTCACATCAGGTGATGATTTAGAGTAGGATTATCACGTTATCAGACCCTGAAAAGATGTTCTAGTTTAAGCAGATTCTTCTGAAATGACACATAATTTAGAACTAAAACTGAATCTGTTAATAGCCTCTCTAGAGATCTAAAAACCACACATCACAGCACTGTATTCAGCAACCATGTTAGAACAACTACCTCTGCAGAAGTGTATCATTTTAATAAGGACAATTATACGTTCAAGTATTTTGAAATGTGGCTGCCTACAGTAATATTCATACCAAGCAGTCATTAAATTAAAAATTCAAACTAAATGATGCAAAGACAGACAACCTATTGATTTTTGCAGAGCCCCAAGCCATTCTTAGAGCACATATAAACACAGGAAAGATTAAGCTTATGTCATACTACTGAAATTGACTTCCAACCAATCTGAAGACTGTGAAAAAGCTTCAATACTAAAATCTGTTCTGTTAAAAAACACTGAAAAATATTATGAAGGATTCAAGCTTAATGCAACATCTCCTATTTTTATCTGCCGCAGTGCATGCTCAAGAAGCAAACCTTTCTAAAAGAAATTCAACTGCTCTTCCAGGCCATAGCTCCTCAAAATGAGGACCACAGCCTCAAGTTCACTGACTCTGGATTGCAGAGGTTATTCACAGCATAAAAATGATCAGAAAAAATTGACAATTTGACAATATTAACACATTAACAGGAATTCCACGGTCATTCTTTTAAAGGTTTTAGCATTTAAGGAACTAACCATGTGCTATTTCACTTGAAATATTGAGTATTAGCATCAGAAGTTTCCTAACAATTTACAGACATATTCTGTGACCATCCTCTAACTGTGCTGTCCTAAGGGTCTGCCCCATTTTTCCTCTACAGTAGTGACAACAGCTGGAGAAAAACAAATGTTAAGTGAATCCTTCTTCTAACTCAAGCCAATTTTAGCTGACTTGCAGCTGAACATGTGAGCTACATGCCTTCTTTCACGCTTTCTAGGGCAACTAAGCAATCCAGCAAAGAAAACAGATCTCCTCTCAGACCTTATTCTCAGTAATACTCCACAACAAATCTGTACATGAAGTCAAGCTCTAGCAGTGATCCTTGACTGTGAAAATGACTGCATGTGATCTATGTATTGCCAACAACACGCTTCCTAATTAGCAAATATATTCATTATCTTTCCATTAACTCTTATGGAAGCTTTGTTATGATTATGTGCTATCTGCCTGTCCACTAACCTTCTCTGTTTCCAATTTAATGTTTTATTGCTCAAAGTTGAAAATAGCTTCCCAGGTAATTATAACACTGATTTTGAAATGGTTCTCTAATTATGACTACATTTACAACCTGTGCTTTTTATGTATTTACAATTTCCCTATTTTCTTTCTCTTTTTGGACTGCCATCTAAGATATTATTGAGATGCTGACAACAGCCTCTAGATACATATTTCCCAAAAGGTAATAATCCTAGGGCATAGCACTACACAAAAGTAATTTAAATAATTCTATTAAGTGCATTTCTTGCAATTTATTTAGAACTTTCAATTCTATGTCAAGCATAAAAGCAAGCTGCACATTCTTTCCCTGGGCTTTCTTAAACTTAACTGCAGTTTTCCCAGTAACTGTTGCTGCAGATGGACCTTAAAAAGTTTCAAAGTGCTGGATTCCTTAGACATTATCCAACTCCAAAGGTAACTAAGAGTCTCAGATGCACTTTAAGAGCGCATTAATGCTCTCTGTCCATACAACTACAAAGACAGGTCAATACTTGTGCTGCTGCCACAGATGAAGTCTGAGTCACTGCTTTAAACAACAGACTGTCTCTGGAGATTGGCTGAGAAGACTCTTAGGCATCTACCTTGGGAAGAGAGGACAACAGGGTCAGAGAGGAGGAGGAAAATTCTGTACATGCACAACTCTATCAATATATACAAAACCAAGAGACAAATCACAAAACTGACTTCATATGCCTCTTGTCTAACACTACACTGGCTTCCCCTTCCCCTCCCTACTGTTTGCCTCTTTGCTTACTCAGACCATAAATAATTTGGGGATGAATTTATCCTTGTATTAAATAAAGAACAAACTGATGCTGGTATTGACTGGAGCATCTTAGGTCCCTTATAACACAGTATTATGTTTTATTGTTGATTCTGTAGGGCTTCTTAATGCTTTGCTGTAAACAGTTTTACCTTCTTTAACAGAAATGAATGTATCTGAGCTTCTGTGGTTTTATCACTTATTGCAACAATACTTGAAAAAGGTCTGCTCAAAGGTCAATAGCTTTAATTTCATTTACCTTGTGACTTCTGTTTGCACCACAGGTTTTGGTAATAGCTAAATTATTCTTGTAGTATGTACTTACTATTCTAGAGAGCTTGAAAAACTAAATGAAAAAGTTAGAAAAGACATACAGAACAGCATTTCACTTTCACACACAGGCTTTCAGCTTTTCACTTTGCTTAAACTTTTTTTAGCTTGGTAGATACATTTCCTATCATCCACTGCATCTTTTTTGTTCATCTGTTAAGCGTCTTAACACAGAATCTGGAATTAGTTGAAGTATAACTTTTATAACTCATTAACTACAGAAGGGTTATGAAACTAACAAAACTAAAGCAGCCATACAACAGCACTTCGAAAAACCTCTCAGTATTTGCAAACCCAGTAATCTCAGAAAGCAACAAATGCACAGGATTCTAACAGAGATGTGATGAAGACTTGGAATCACTGTTCAGCATTAATCCAACCACTTTTCAAATCCATAGAAAAATATGTGATTGCTTGTTATTGTATTTTACTTAAAAAGTCATCAGAACACCGTCACAGTCAGCAGAACACCACCCCAGTGAATTCTGTAGGCTTATACTCACGCATATTAAATGTGTTTTATTTTAAGAAAATTATAAAATAACAGCTTACCTTTAAAGTCATCTCTTGGGCCTTGCATCTCCTTCTTGTTCATTTTTCTGTCAGTGCAGGAATTGTTATGGGCACCTTTGGAATTATTTTCTAGGTAAGCTGAGCTCGTTCCTTTCTTGGAGGGATGAGGATCACAGAGTTTTGCATTAATCTTATAAAGCTCGAGGGCCTTAATGGCTGCTGCATTGTTATCCATACGGAGAAAAGTTGGACAGGAAGCACAAAATTCATTCGTGCAGGCTTCATTTCCACAGCCCTCAGTTAACTGGTGGTAGTAGCGCTCTATTAGATGCTTTGCAGCTGCTCGCTTCCTGTAGCAAACATTCAAACAGTAAGTACAAGGATTAGTAGAGCTTTCACATACAAAGCTCATTCAAAAGCATCAGCAAGGCAGAGATTAGTCAGGGACTGAAACACAAGATTTCTAGTGTCAGAGAGGACACATCAGAATATTTTTTTAAATGCAGGATTCTCATCTTGACAAATGCAAATATTTTTAACGCTCTTTCGGCTTTGGGTCCTATGCAAGTCAAAGGTAAATCCTGTTTATGCACAGTTTTCAGCTTTACATTTAAGTGTTACAGTAGACACAATCTTGTTCAGTTCTGAAGAATCTCAATTCTCACTGAAAAATAGAGCAATTTAGATGCAAAGCAAGGCTGCAAGTGAAACAGAACTGGATCTCATACAGGTGATTGAGTCTGATGAATAGTACTGAGGTATGGTTGCCACTGACAGAGGGAAGAGGCATGAAATACAAATGAACCAGGCATTTATTTAGTAATACTATCAATCCTACCCCAATAGGATATAAGCCCTTTAAAGATCTCAACCTTTTTTTTTTAAACAAGATTCCAGATAACTAAGTTATTGGATATTTAGTCTATTTAAATCTGTAGAAAAAATATTGCTTGGTTAAACTGATGACAAAACCATGATTACAGACAAGCTCAAGGCTGCATATATATATAAATATATAT
>VYZX01016967.1:9978-20127 GCA_013401335.1 Brachypteracias leptosomus | reverse complement strand
TCAGCCTAGAGAAGAGAAGGCACAGAGAGAAGACATTACTGCACCCTTTCAGTACTTAAAGGGGTCCTGTAAGAAAGATGAGGACAGTCTTTTTAGCAGGGCCTGTTGTGACAAGACAAGGGGTAATGGTTTTAAATTAAAGGAGGGTAGATTCAATCTCGATATAAGAAACACATTTTTTACAATGAGGATGATGAAACACTGGATGAGGCTGCCCAGAGAGGTGGTAGATGCCCCATCCCTGGAAACATTCAAGGTCACATTAGATAAGGCTCTGAGCAGCTTGTTCTAGTTAAAGATGTCCCTGCTTATGGCAGGGGTGTTGGACTAGCTGACCTTTAAAGGTCTCTTCCAACCCAAACCATTCTATGACTCTATGATTTCAATCAGGGTTCAAAAAGTTAAAACACTAGTACCTTCAGTCACAAAACTGTGTGTTTTATTACAGTTTGTTTGGTTTGGTTTAGTTTGATTTGATTTGATTAAATAAATCTTTTTCCCTTAAAGGACTTAAGTAAGTTGTAATTGAAAAATTACCTACACTATAAAGTTAAAATATATTGTGGATTGTGTTCTAAGATTATCCAAAGAATTATTTTTGTGTGTATTTCAGTAGAACGTGATGAGATTTTTTCCTTCCAAAAAATATGTTCCAACAATTTTTATCATTCTGAATATTAGACTCAATGCTTCATTTTCACTAAGAATGACACATCTTGTCCATTATTTGTCCTCTCCAGGATTTGGCCTACCTCTGTTAATTATAATGCATACAGTTGCAGAATTAAATTTTCCAGAAAGCTCCTTTGTTAGCCAGTTGGATGTCTTCCAGACTGTTTTGTGTGATAATAATTCAGGCATTCAGTATGTTGAAATAATCTCAGCCTTAGAGTTAGTTCAAGTAATTACCTGCAGTGTTCTTTGAATCACAGGAACAGGCCTAAATTTTTTAGGACTGGGGGTTAACTTTACTACATAAAGTATTTGTATGTTTTTTCAAACTGTAATTCTACATCTGCATCTTACTTATATTTTTAAATGCTTGTTCAGTGGTTTTTTTCCCCTCCCAGTTAAAAATTTTAGGCAAAAACAACTAGCCAAAATAAAGCCATTTCAATTTGGCATATTATAATGATTGCCATAACTAAATGACAAGAACATAGATTCTCTTATGTAAGTGTAATGCTTCTTGCCAATAGGAGGAGGGACTGGATAGAAGAGAAAATGGGGAAGGTGAAAAGTGAAGGAGGGGGAAGGAGGAATAGGAGTGAAAGTGATTGAGTAGGAGGACACTGAACTAGCACCAATTCAGCTGAAGTCAAAAGAGACACTCACTGATTTCCAAGACAATTGGATCAGACCCATTGTCTGATGCTACTGCATTTTTTATATTTAACAAGAAGGAGTTAAATTCACTAGATTTGCTAACTTTAATACTAAAAATTTCAGCTTCTCATTGTCTGAAACTCCTTGATTTTGTTCCAGTGCAGCCCCTCTGGCTGGCTATATTCCCATCATATGGCAATTTTTGGTTTTATAGGTAGTTCAATGAAGACAATTGAGGAAGAAATCAAGTATGTATTTCCAATAAAGTAGTCCTCTTCCAGGTGGATAAGTCTTGCAGCTATAGGTCATTATTGCCTTGCAGGTGTCTGCTTGCTGCTCCCTTGATAGGCTAAAGCTATCATCTCCAGCTCTCCCAAGTAGGGCTCACTGGAATTGAGAATACAGAAGTACTGTATTGGAGCACTTCAAGTCTGTAGCATACAGTGTGAAAAATGGAGTATGTGGTTCAGTTAGTCAAGATGTAGCATAACAATATTAGTAATTCAAACTTTCTGTTCAATTTTTTGCCATCATTTGTCATTGTTTACAATTGCTACTTCCAGGTCTCCCTTTTTCACACCTTACCCTGCCTGAAATGCCTCGGTGTAAGCCTCATCTTCCCACACTCTCCCCATATCTATAGTCTTGACTCTGAACCAAGAGAAAGCTACATTTGATACATTTCAGGCGGGAGAGAGAGTAGATATTATACTATTTTGTTCTTTCACTTGTAAGTATTTGTTGTGATTTTTTTTACACAAATTTTAATGTTGTTTTTTTTTTCCTTAAAGAATTTTAAAGAAAAAATTATCAACATTTATTGATTCAATGGGAAGTTAATAGGTCTAGTTATGACTTAGTCTGTACTGCTAATTCCATTGACTTCAGCAGGACTTCTTATCTGAATAAGAGCTGTTGAATTTTGAGCCTATACGACGAAGGTTATCTTGCAAACAGAAGGGCAAGAAATACTATAGCTTTGTTTCTGTAGAAAATGTAATGACTCTAAGAAGGTTTTTATGTGACCTCAGATGCTGAGAATGACAATATAGAATATTAAATATGCAATAGAAAGAAGTTTCCATGCTGCAGGCTGAAAGAGACCTAGATGAAATCTGTTGTGGATACAGTAATTATTATAATTATTTACTAAGCTTTGTCTGTGCTGTGATTTATTCTATGGTATGTGACAGGAGACACAAAACCATGACTGTCAGAGTTGTATAAAACTCTTTACTGCTTGATACATCTCAAAATAAGAAAGACAATAATTCTGCACATGTTGAGGTTCAGATGATAAATTGGATATGAAAGGAAAGATGTGAACTCAGTGAGCTGTGAAGATGTGTGTCTGCCTATAAATTTATTATGTACATCCTTAAGCATATAGTAGTTTGATCAAATGAATAATGTACTTGCAAATCAGATAACTGGATTATCTATGTTTTCAATGGAAATTTTAAATATCATATAAAGAAACATATTTTTTCACCCAAACTAGATCCTATTTCATCCACACAGTTTTAGTCTGAGAATAAAGGCTCAGGGGTGCATGCACAGGAGTGTTTTCATATGCTGTTTGTATTTGTCTCTATTTTTCACAGCAAGAAAACTGCTTGTTTTGTATGATTAGTAATTTGCTTTCACTCACACAGGCATTTCTGTAAACAGGAGCTTAAATTTTGTCCCAGTCAGGACGTTTCTAAGTATCTGTCAGCTGCTGAATATTTTGAACTCTGACTGTTGTGGCATCTCAGCAGCATGCAAGAGCAACTCATTGCTTCATAAAATAAGGCTTTAACTGGAGAAAATATAGCAAGACATTAGCTTGATAGTTAAAGCTGTCTCTAGGGCAGTGAAAAAAACAGACTTAAATTGTCTCAGAAAATGGAGTAACTTTACTGTGAACACATACTGATCTTTTGATTCTTCTGTAAGAGGCCACTGCCCTGATAATAGCTGCTACCACCATACCCTGTGTGGAAATTAGCAAACACAAGTTTTGCTTCCCAAGAATATCTAGTTACACTGGTTACCACAGCCTGACACAGGCAGAACACAGAACTGCAGGCATGCAGGAGATTTTCAGTTAAAAAATAAACATGCTATGTGAATCAAAGCTGCTCAAGGGATATATCTGCAGCATTTGTCTGCAGGGGAATTCTTAATGATAATATTGTATTGTTTGTCAAGCTTTAATAAATTTGATTTTTATTAAGAAACCTGGTGTGTGCAGAAACACAAATTTATATATCTTGAAGAGTCTGAAGTGGAATAGCAAGTTCTTATGAAGAAATAGCTCCTGTGGGGTGCCAATGAGAAGGGATTTTCAGCATTTTAATTGATATAGATACTTTCAATTACACAAATCTTAATTTAGTAGCTTAAATTCCTTATAGGATGTTAAGAGGTTGAGTTCTTCATAGTCTTGATTGACTAATAACCCAGTTAACTAAATAAATGTTTTTTACTATATTTATCTTCTGTTGCTTAGTCAGCTGTATGTCTGAATATCTGTAAGTGTAATATGATTTGTCACTGATGTACTCATTTAGACAAGCTGAAGCTGCAGCCCGTTCATTCTAGCAGTAATAGAAAATGTATACATGTAATAAAGTTTAATTTATTTGATTTAACCCTTGAATTGGTAGAAGTGAATTGGTCACTTTAAATACAAAAGGATATTTTTCCTCATCATTAGCTGGAACTAATACTGTGATGTACAGATTGTTCTAATATCTTCTTGTTTTGCAGTAGTCCACATTTACCAGTATATCAACCATCTCCAAATTGCCTTAGTATTGTTGTTCATCTTGTACAACTCATGTTTTATCAATAGTTTCCATTTTACTTATACTCAGTATGCCTTCAGCATGTGCCTTTAGCTGATTGCAAGAAATCTTTCATCAGTAGTGGGATTCATGCTAAAATATTAATGTGTGCCATGCTTTCTACAAGTCCTTGTTGTGTTAGGCTCTTCCACACAGGCCTGATATTAATGCTTATGATAGATGCAGTCAAGATCAAATGCATGTGTACTTTGTATTTGAGTGAATATAAAGAAATACTTCCCTAAGAGCCAATATTTGAAGTCGATACTTATCCTGTTGGATAATAAATTGTGTTATTCACCTCAGCAAAGATCAATATTTCCTCAGTGGATCAATAAAAGTGATCTGGTCTAACTTTAGCCTAATCTGTATCAAATGTGGATATTCTTACTTCTACTAATGTTTCACAGAAGTTCATTGCAACATTCTTGGGTAACGACAGCTAGTTCAAGGAAATAATACAAAATGTAGGCTTTCTATGTAACATTTTGTATATATTATGGTGCAGTGAAAAGTTAGTATATAAGAATATATAAATCAGTATAACCTCATTTTAGTGGAGCTGAACTAATGCATAGCATTCCAGTCAAAATTTGTAACAACATTCTTAATTAGACTATACATCTCACCTAATACATGCACATGTGCAAAGAAACAATCATACACGAAATGTCTCTAATTTTTATTAATCCTAAAGACTGAGACTACTGCAGTGTACTGAAATAGGAGTATAAAAAACCTAAGAGAAAGGAAACAAACAAAGAATTTTGTTAGAACTGATCATGAGTTGTATATATTGTCTCTTCATTAACTTAGCTAATGATGGATGCTATCATGTACTCAAAAAGATAAAGTTTTTATAAACACATTTAAATAAAAGAAGTCTAGTCTTTTGCTAATTCTCAAAGAATTAAAAAATATGGAATCAAATGCTGTTGTTATCCAGAGAATTCTTGTATAGAAATGAGAAACAATGCAACCTTTCTGTACTCTAGAAATTGTTCTTCCCTACTGACCCTCTGTGGTCTGGAAAATCCTATTTCCAGTATGTCTATTCCAATCAGAAAGCACCAGAAATCATTCTTGTCATTCAGCTGGATGAAAGTAAGAAAAAACCAAGATTTGCATGTACCCATAGCTTCCCAAACTTCTTGCCTGTAAATTACTTTAACTAAACCTTATTTTGTTTATTTTGTTTTGTTTCGGTTTTTTTTAACACTTGTTCTTGGTTTTGTCTTATTAAACAGGAAAATAACAGAGAAAAATCATCCCACTGCAAACTATAAAATTGTTGTTTAGCAAAAGCAGTAAAAATGCAATGCTATTTGATGGCATCAAGTGATTTAACTATAATTCCTCATCCTGTTATGCATCTATCTTTTAATCAAATAGGTTCCACAAATTACTTTAAAATTAATAAATGAGTATTTCACTAGTTATTTGCACCTACAGCCTTCAGAACTGAAGCTTGTTTCAAAAAGACAAACGCTCACTTCCTAAAAAGAACTACAGCTTTGTAGTGGAATATGGCTGATGTTGTATCACATACTGTGCAGCAATTTCAGTAGGGAAAGAATAGGATTGGGAACGCAGGTAGCAAATTAGATTGATGTGTTGTCCTCGACATACTGGCATTTTCATTTCTGAGGCCTACCAAGTCTAAAACAAAACCATTTTTTATACTTGTTCGAATTCTCAAGAGAAATGAGTTCAGGTGGTCTCAGCCCAGTTTTTCATGTACAAGAGGACACATCAAAAAGCTGTCTTGTGTTGATAGTAATTCATCACTCTCATCTGTGAAAAGTCATGGGATTACAAGCATAGAGGAAAAAAAAAAGTACTGCTAACCACCTTTTTTTCCACCAGCTATATCTCTCTGGCCCATTTTGAATGAATATATGAGCAGACATGTCAAGGGTGGGATGAAGATCATGTCTTCATGATTATCAAGGACTGTTTTTTAATTCACCTTTCTTCCTCCTTGCCTCTGACTGAATCTCAATATAATGAAACAAAATCTCAAAGTATGGAAAGCAGAACAATGGAAGCTTTAACTTGAAGAAGAACAGGTAGTGAAAAATGTAAGTCACTAAAGAACACTGATGAGATGTTAAAAATGTAATCAAGCAGCATGTCACTGTGTACAGTATAATTCTTTCAATCTCCCAAAATGACCTTGGGAAAATTAGAACACTTGAAAATGTTGCATCTTCAATAAGTCTTTTCCCACAGGTTTAATGAAAGAGACAGAAGAGAGATTACTGATATGATTATATTCAAGTTAAAAGATTTCTCTGAGGAATATCTATATTAAGAACACTGTTCAGTTTTCATGGTGTCACGCTTTTGGAAATGTTGCAATGTCACATCACAATGTGCAAAATTGTTTTCAGTGGCTATATTTATCCTTTCTATTCTTTCAGTCCTCCAGAACTCATCCCATACGACTCTGGTGAGGGGATGGAGTTTCATCATCATGATGACAGGAAAAAGAAAGATCTGCACTGTTCATGTTTCTCTAAAGCCCTGGTAAGCAAGCTTACTAAAAATAGTCATCTGGATGACCACAGCAGATTATTGAAAAGAAATTTAACTAGGGGTTCAGTGTTTGTCAGCAATGTCTTCCTAACACTACTAAAGTTGGAGAAGTGGGAATTTCTGCTACTTTGTATTTTTGGGCTACGCAAAAGCCTATAACATAGACACACGTGAGATAGAACTGAGGTAAAAGGGGGAATACGGCAGTGAAGAAAGTGTTTTATTCAAGAACATGTTCTGTTCCATTGGCAATATTATAATCAGTGTAGATGGTACAATAACTAGTTCTCATTAACTAACACTGAATTGGAGGGGTTTAATAACAATTCATTATAATATCCATTGGGAAATATGAGCTCAACTAGCAAAAATGCAACAAATGTTTAAAACAAAGAAATGAACTCTATAGCAAGCCCTTGAAATTGTTTATTCTGACAGAGTCTATGATGTTTAGAAGTGCAATGTTATCTTCTGAAGTATTTGAGTACGTGTAAAATGCAGTAATTAATCTCCTGTTCACTAAATATGCAAAAATGCCATTTTCATTTATTGCTATAATTTGGTAACTTTATATTTTTTTAGGTTCCCATACACAATGTTAGCAGAAATGTTTAAAAGTGTATTATATGCAATTTTTTCTAGTAGAGACACTTTCAGTAGATCCACTGGTGTTACACTCTCACCCTTTAGACTGTTTAGATGTGGTCATGAACCTGATGGACCCAGTAGTTGTGTTTGCAGTTGTCCTTTATTGACAGAATTCTTAAGACAGTCACAATTTCTGAGTGATTTCACTGTATTTGATTTACAGAATATATGTGAAAGCTTTTACTTTGGAGGAAAACATTAATATTTTCCTGCATGCAAACCTGATAATCCTGATGTGTATTTTTAAAACCCAGAATAATTAGGCCTAAATCAATCTATCTATAACTTCAGTTTGTGCTAGAAGAGGAACATTGGGTGGCTAAATTTTATTTTGCTCTGTTAATTATTATTAAAATTAATATAATTAATGATTTGTAGTATTAACCAATATAATCCGTACTAAAAGTAACCTCCCATCCCCTCTCTCCCCTCTGACAGTACTTACATTAATATTTTCTGTGCTCTGGTTTACTTTTCAGTCCACAGAGCACACTATGGCACTGTTACTGAATCTGTAGAGAATTGCACCACTTTGAGTAAGATCTAAACTAAGTTGGCTTTAGTTGTTGAAACCTATGTGTTTGTGTAATCCACCCAAAAATCTCTACAAATGTAGGTAGGAATTCTATTACTTGCATTAATTAAAGAAGGCAACTGAATTCTATCTGGGGTCCTTTGTTGTTCTAGTTTCTAAATAACATCTGTAATTCCTCAAAGAAGAAAAAAAAAATCATGTTATTCACATAAAGAATATAAAAATAAAAACTTGTCACAGAAAACATTTTCTAAATGAAGATAATAACATAATAATGATGTGATTGGACCTGCTGCATAAAAATGTACTGCTCTCAGACTGACAATATGCTCCCAAAATCGATGTCAGCCCATCTGTGATAGTAAATAATGACTAGCATTACTTAAATTAAGCAATATAGCTTATTTTGCTCATTATCTGCTTATTTCAGCACTGTTGGACTGTAAGCAAGGATTTTTGAGAAGAAAAAAATACCAAGCATAATTAATAGTTTCTTTTTCTCTAATTCTATCAAAATACATTTGATCTTAGAAGGGTAACATGGTCATCCAAAACAATAAACATCATATGCTGTTGTTGTATGGATATGTATACTGTTGTAGGGAACAATTCGGGATATCAAGAAGGTATTTTAAACTGCAAATCTCCATAGAAGAGTAAGAGATGAAGACTAAGAGTCTATGAATAATTGGAGGGGAGAGACTATTTTTTTCCAACGAAAGAAACCCTTTCTATAATCTCACTTCTAACTAAAACATACAGTCCCTTTCAGATTATATACACCAAGAATTCATAAACAGGCCATCTATCCTGCAGTTATAAATGCTATTTTCATTTTTCAACCATTTTTAGCTTCTTTTTCCAGTAAAAAAAATTAAGTGACATGTTTGATTTTGCTTCAAGACATTGTTCAATAGTTTCAGTTCAGTTTAGTGTAGTTTCTTCCAGTAGTTTTAAAGAATTCATTTGTACCCATGCAACATTCTCCAAGGACGAAAGTTAGAGAGGAAGAGACTGTTTGGTTGAATAATAGTTAAAATTATGCATCATGGCTATCAAAGAGAATTGATAGGAATTGTCCAGCTACAAAATCTGTGCCATAGAAGAGAACAGGCTTATGAGTCATTTGATTAATAACTCTCAAGGCCTGTGGCCACACATGGGACACAATTAATGTCTAATCAAAATATTTCATTGTGCCTTTTTATTTTGTTCATGTAGAATATGAAATTCATGTTGATGCATTAACATTGCACATAAGATGGAACAATAGACTTTATAGCATATAAAATTTAATTCTGAAAAACAAAAAACCCCAACCAGGAAATTATGAAATTATGATTCTACATCATTCCACGGTGTTGAAAATTCTATCAAATCACACAAATAACTAACCTCAAGAGGAGGAAATCAACAAGCAGGAAATCAGGCAAAAATACCAGGAGCCCTATGTGGATGAAAAAGGAGCTCTTAACAAAAGTCAAGCATAAAAAGTGAGTATCCAGAAGATGGAAGCAGGGACAGGTAAACTGTGAGGAGTCTAGCATGCAGGGTTGAGGTTAAGAAAGCCAAATCACACCTGGAATTGAACCTGGCAAAGTATGTCAGAAGCAACAAGAAGGGCTTCTCAAAGTACATAAATAACAAAAAGAATACTAGGGAAAATGTGGGCCTGCTGCTGCCCGAGGCAGTGGCACTGGTGACACAGGACACACAAAAGACTGATGTACTGAATGTCTCTGCCACAGGCTTTACTATGAGTGAGCTTAAGAGATATAAGGCCACAGAGACCAGAGAGAAAACACACATAAATCCATGGGCCCTGAGGGACTGTATCCACAAGTGCTGAGGGAGCTGGCTGATGTAATTGAGAGGCCCTTCAATAGTCTTTGAAAGGCCACTCCTATTTTCATAAAAGACCAAGCAAATTAGAGTCCAGGAAGCCTCATATTGTTCCCTGGGAAGGTGAAGAGATAACTAATCCTGAGAGTCATTTCCAGGCACATGAAAGACAAGAAAAATCATAAGGAGCAGTCAGCATGGCTTCACCAAGGGGAATTATTAAGAGCATTGTCCAAATTCCTGTTAAACACTGATAGGTTTGGGCCATCAGTGGCACCTCTCTAGGAGGCCTGTTCCAGTGTTTGACCACCCTTTTGCTAAAGAAATGCTTCCTAATGCCAAATCTTAACCTCCTCTGATGCAGCTTTGAGTCATTCCCATGCATTCTGTCACTTAATACCAGGGAGAAGAGATCAGCACCTCCCTCTC
>VYZX01016966.1:39682-73852 GCA_013401335.1 Brachypteracias leptosomus | reverse complement strand
GAGACCATTTTGGAGGAGACCACATGTCAGTGAGCCCTCTTCTCGTGCCCCCCTGCATGTCAACAAGCGAGAAGTTTAGCTGGCACGCTGTTCGCGGTCTGAACGCCGCTTGCGGTTTCGCCGCGTTTAAATATCCCACGGTTTCCCCGTCAATGCCCTTGGATAATAATATTTAGTAATACTAATATTACTGATGGCTGAAAACATAATTCTCTTTAGCCTTCAGCTATAAATTTCTGTGCTTACTTCTAAGGAATGTTGCAGTTTAAAGCATACGTAAGCTTTCCTTACTCTTTTACCAGATCCTAGAGGTCTGTGATATCTTTTCCCTGAAAACTGTTTCTTTAGCTTTCTTTCCACCTTGAGGGATACATTCTCCAATTGGTATCGCTTACTGCTACAAGCATTTTAAATAGATCTACCTTCATAAAAATGTTTTTCTGTAACTATTTTCTAAATATTTATACACTTTTCTCTCAATAATCTAAGTATTCTCATCTGTATTGTTTTTTATTCACTTTGTTTATAATAACTACTTGACTCTTGCCTTAACTTTTTCCAGGGCAGGAACTGTTTTCAAACGCAGCTATAAAGCAGCAAACTAAAATCTCATTCCTGTCTGACTCCTTAACACTGCTTTAATGCAAATATTGTGGCAGTGTATATAATTTTTCCAAGCTAAAGTTACTCAGTGGGAAGTCTCACATATCCTAAATTAGCAAAACTTTGTAAAATTCATATTACTAATCTATGGAATTTATAACAAAGGTGTTGAAATCACACTTTTGCTGACTCATTTCCCTCATGAGATAGCTAATGACCTCAGAAATAACATCACAGAAGTTCAGGGCACATAGTAGCCATGAGTACCTTAAAGAACATGTTGAACCCTCAACACTAGTTCATCTTAAAATATTTCCTTGGTATACCGTTTACTGCACTGCAAACCCAAGCCTATTTCAAATGCCATTTTCTTTTATAATCCTGTCTGACTCAGATGCTAAGCTGGTTGTGTTATTTACAAAATATCTGTATCATCATGAATTTATCTTGCCAAGAGAAGTTAAATGGTTACATATTAAAAAGATTTTATAAGCATACTGTGCCACAGTAAACATTAGTAAAAGCTGTTCTTAAACTATTTCTGTCTTCTGTTGGGAAACAAATTATTGAGGCTTCAAGGGGAAGACTGCTTAGTAAAAGGAAGGAGAATTAAGCATTCTGAGTTTTTAAAGGAACTCTGTTTTGCTGATTAAGTGCTTTCTACAGAAATGCAACTAATGTTTCTGTATTTTTTTTAATTCTTAAATCAGGCCCAACTGCCAGTAAATGACTTTCTTTGCTGTGGGTGGAGGTTTATTTTTAGTCACAAGAACAGTATAGATTAAGGCAGCTGGCTGAAAATCAAGGTGTCTGCATGCTAAATAAACTGCCACACATTTGAACTCTTGGTGTCAACTCATTCATCTCACTGTGGCTCAGCTTAACTTTCTGTTAGGGACAACTTTTCAGTAGCTATCTTCTAAGGCTATAAAGCTGCCTTACACCTGAGTCCCTTTGCTTGTATTTCCAAAAGCATCTTTCAGTTTTTAAGCTTCATGCCTTTAATTTTACTGGGATTGAGTTTTGCAGTACTTTGAGACTCAGAGTAGAGCTGGAATTTCATCTTCTTATCTATAAACTTACCTGTCAGTTTAACAGCAGAACTGCTTGGCAGCTGGTATTATTCCCTTTACAAGTCTGATGAGTGGTGGGTACTGTAATCACCCTGCCCTTTTCAAATGAAAATGTATGTGATAGATAAAATAATTGTTCAAAACAAGCCTCTCACCGAATGTTTAATATCACCAACCTGGTAACCAGCTAGTAAAAGACAGAATTAGATTTCTTAGATGCCTGCTGGGCTGTTTGTTCAGCTTTTTGATCACATTGTCACCTTTTTCTAAATTGAGAGACCCAAGATATCCAGCTTTTAAGTGAATGATTCTCCTCTGCTCTTGGAGGTATTTGTGTCCACCAATGCTGTTTACCAAACTATAGTTTAAGCTGAGCTATTACTTTTCCCCCCTGTTACCTTCTTGTTGAATCAACATATCAATAGAGAAAGTAATTCTGATATCATCAGCATAAAATGTTCGTTACCTTATTAAAGAACAGAACATTCTCTATCATGTCATCTGGCTTTCAGAATTGTTGAGAGACTAAGCAGGTTAATGCTTGAGAAGCTCCCCAAGATCCATACATAATCTCTGGTAAATATGCTGTTTGGTTTAAATTGAGTGCAAGTCTACTCTGAAAATCAAAGTGCATGCAGTGTTGCTTCTTCAGTGGAGTTGTACTTTGTTTGTATCAGCTGACCAGTTAAAAAACGTGGGTTTTTTTCACTCCTCCTCATACCATAGGGTTAACACAACTCCAAGTGAGTGAACTGCTGGTTACAGTTCATCTCCTTAATCTTCAAACAGAATTGTTTAATGTGTTTCAATCAATTACACCTATACAAAGTCATTGTAACTCTCAGGTGGGTCACTGAGGGAATAGTTTGCTGATATGAGGCATAGCACGGATGAATTTGAGTGCCTAATCCGACCTCTAGAACTTTATACTTTTGGACACTTGCAAGGAACCTGAAAGACTCTCCTCTTGTGTTCCAGAACCAAGGTTAAATTTGCCAGGCTTGTGGTTGGCAAAAAAAGGTTTCTACAGTGTCTGTATGTGTATAACCTTGTATAGATATAAATCTACATGCCTGTTGTCCTCAAACACATGCTAAAGTCATGTAGCAGCCCCTATTGTTTGCTACAGAAATCACAAAGCAAGTACCCGTGGATTCTTGCAAAAATCTTAGGATTTGAGGGTGCTGGATACTATATATATTAATGGCAGGGTTACCCAACGACAGCCTGATGTCAGGAATGGATATTAATGGAAAGTCTTGAGACTACAAACTATTAACACAACTTGTTGCAAGATCGTAGCACAATTGCATCAATTCTTGCAATGGGTGTATGAATCCCTTGAGTCAGTACTGTCTGATTAAAAAATGACATGTGGTTGGATTTGAATACTTGGAATAAATGAGACAACAACTATTATGCAAGGTCTATATACTTTCCTCATAGACTTTCACAAAAATGCTTCATTTCTGACACTTTTCCGGCAAGCTATTTAGAGGCACCATGGTCTGGGCAGACAGGATGCTGGACTACAAATATGAATACTGGGTCCTATTCCCCATTCTGATGTGCACTTGGCAAATAACACCTCACTCAGTATCCCTATTTGCAAAATGGAATGAAATCACTTACATACCACTTACTTCGATATTAATAGAGAATGGTACTGTTATTTAAGACTTATTACTTCTTATAATTCCTTTTAAAAAATCCTTTAAAAGTAATTACTTTGCAAAAATTAATTTTAGAATGATTATGTATTCATAGGAATAGTAGCATCTATCTAAATGCAAATTTACTCCTTCATCCTATTAGGTATCTATAATGCATATTTAAAATCTCCATAAACCTCCTTGCTCCATAAGGAATATTCTAGTCTCAGAGGTAAGCAGCAGGAATCTGAAGAGGTTTTCTGACACAAACTCATGGTCTATATGCAGGTTGTTGCAAATTGGGAAGACCTGGAAAATAAGGCTTAAAATAAAACTGCTCTCTTACTCAAAATCTTCCCACATAAGTCCATGTATAGTCCACGCAATTTTAAGTATCCCCTAATGTGCCAGAAAAAACAGTTAGGAATTTCTAACCTGTATCAGATCCCAGGTCTTTCTAGTCTGGGAGTGTGTGTTGCAGTGTGACCTTTCCTCCTGCTTCAAAGGAAGGCATGAAAAAAATAATGTAAAATGTTTCATTTCTGCAAAAGCTGCTGTCTTTGCTGGAATGATAACCATGGTTGTGGAAACAATACATGTGATTTGCTGAGAAAAGGCCTAAACTTCATCAGTTTGAGCTCATTCTCAAGAGGTAATCCTTTTCTTGACACACAGCTGAAATAGCCTGGGTACATCACAGAATCAAAGACCGGTATGGGTTGGAAGGGACCTCTGGAGATCATCTTGTCCAACCCCCCTACCAAAAGAGGGGTCATCCAGAGCAGATTACCCAGGACCATGTGTCCAGGCAAGTTTGGAATCTCTCCAGAGAAGGAGACTCCACAACCACTCTGGGCAGCTTGGGCCAGGCTCTGCCATGCTCACACCAAAGAAGTTTCTCCTTATGTTCAGATGGAACCTCCTGGGTTCCAATTTGTACCCGTTACCCCTTGTCCTGTTGCTGGGCATCATTGAAAGAAGTCTGGTCCCATCCTCTTGCCTCCCACCCTTTAGATATTGATCAGCATTGATCAGATCCCCTCTCAGTCCTCTCTTCTCTGGGTTAAACAGCCCCAGGGCTCTCAGTCTTTCCTCATCACAGAGATGGCCCAGTCCCCTCAGCATCTTTGTGACTTCCACTGGACTCTCTCCAGTAGTTTCCTGTCCCTCTTGAAATGGGGAGCCCAGAAGTGGAACCTGTACTCCAGAGGTGGCCTCACCACGGCAGAGTAGAAGAGGAGAACCTCCCTTGACCTGTTGGCCACACTCCTCTTAATGCACCTCAGAAGACTACTGGCCTTCTTGGCCACAAGAGCACACTGCTGGCTCATGGACCACAATGAGGTTGTCCACTGGGACTCCTTCTCTGTGGAACTGCTTTCCAACAGGTCAACCTCTCACCTGTACTGGTGCAGGGGTTTATTCCTCCCCAGGTGCAGGACTCTACACTTGCCCTTGTTGAACTTCATGAGGTTCACTGCTGCCCAACTCTCCACCTTGTCCAGGTCTGGCTGGATGGCAGAAGTTCTGGTGTGTCAGTCGCTCCTCCCAGTTCTGTATCATCAACAAACTGGCTGAGGGTCCACCATGTCCCTGTATCCAGGTTNACCTCTGGAGATCATCTTGTCCAACCCCCCTACCAAAAGAGGGGTCATCCAGAGCAGATTACCCAGGACCATGTGTCCAGGCAAGTTTGGAATCTCTCCAGAGAAGGAGACTCCACAACCACTCTGGGCAGCTTGGGCCAGGCTCTGCCATGCTCACACCAAAGAAGTTTCTCCTTATGTTCAGATGGAACCTCCTGGGTTCCAATTTGTACCCGTTACCCCTTGTCCTGTTGCTGGGCATCATTGAAAGAAGTCTGGTCCCATCCTCTTGCCTCCCACCCTTTAGATATTGATCAGCATTGATCAGATCCCCTCTCAGTCCTCTCTTCTCTGGGTTAAACAGCCCCAGGGCTCTCAGTCTTTCCTCATCACAGAGATGGCCCAGTCCCCTCAGCATCTTTGTGACTTCCACTGGACTCTCTCCAGTAGTTTCCTGTCCCTCTTGAAATGGGGAGCCCAGAAGTGGAACCTGTACTCCAGAGGTGGCCTCACCACGGCAGAGTAGAAGAGGAGAACCTCCCTTGACCTGTTGGCCACACTCCTCTTAATGCACCTCAGAAGACTACTGGCCTTCTTGGCCACAAGAGCACACTGCTGGCTCATGGACCACAATGAGGTTGTCCACTGGGACTCCTTCTCTGTGGAACTGCTTTCCAACAGGTCAACCTCTCACCTGTACTGGTGCAGGGGTTTATTCCTCCCCAGGTGCAGGACTCTACACTTGCCCTTGTTGAACTTCATGAGGTTCACTGCTGCCCAACTCTCCACCTTGTCCAGGTCTGGCTGGATGGCAGAAGTTCTGGTGTGTCAGTCGCTCCTCCCAGTTCTGTATCATCAACAAACTGGCTGAGGGTCCACCATGTCCCTGTATCCAGGTTATTGATGTATATGTTGAACAAGACTGGACCCAGGACTGACTCCTGAGTGAGGTTTCAGGGGAAAGAAACCATCCCTGTTGTGCCAGCTCTGAAGTGGCGGATGCAGCAGTACAGTGGCTCCCATCCAAACCTTGCCACACAAACCGCGATGGGGTTTGGATCTATGGTCTGAGGCCCCCATTGCCAGCCCTGCTTCTCTACTACTTACAGCTGTGCAGTCCTTTCAGAGGCATGCAAAATAACCAAGTGCATGACAGCTGCTGAAAGGCTAAATGTTCTTCACATTATTTCTACCACTCATTTTTTAAATAAGACGTTTAGGATTAGGAAGGATCTGGAGCTCACCACATTAATTTTGACTTCTTTATGGAATATCCATGTAGATAATCGCACCAGTGTTTCTCACACATATCAGAATTTCAAGGCAATCTGAACTGTTTAGTCTCTGTCACATTGCTGCAAAGTTAAATAATGTCAATGTCCATAAATAACTTACATATATGTACCTTACTACCTATGATATAACTTCTGTTTGCACCACAAGATACTTAAGTTTAGGCTGCTAACTGCTGTTTGAAGGGAGCAGCTCAGAGGTGGGATCCATGCTACATTTCTGTGAGGCAGTATGGATTTTAAATTAGCAGATTCTAATCATCAGTGAAGAAAGAATGTAGTGGATAGCAACATATATCATAAGAACAACAGGAGTCTGCTCTATCTTATCATTGTACAGCCAAAACAAAAAGGAGGTGCCAAAGTCCTAGCTTTCTTCAGAGATACCCCACTGCTTATACAGTACTATTGAACAGAAGGATCCAATGTCATTGGTGACACTACCAGGCCATGTAACTCTATGGAAGCCAAGGGGGTTCATAATTTACTAGCTGTTTGCAGTTGCTTTTGGGAGAAGAATTTTCAGTAGCAGTGGGTTCACATTGTCAATAAAACAAAGCAAGTCTAGGAAGAAGGGAAGTTTAATTTCATTAACTGCAATGGAAAATAAAGGCAGACACAGTAGAATGAATACTTTTTAATTGGCCAGGAACAGTGTTAATGTCATTAATTCTGGGAGGTCTTTTTTTCACACAAGTGGCCAGAATCTTCATTTTATGAAACTAGTGCTACAATGTTCACAACTGTAAAAAGAAGTGAAAGGGGTAACATGGACTGTTAGCCCAGACAGAATTGTTTTCTACAGTAAAAGTTTTATTCAATCTATCTTTATGTCCATACTGATCATGACCATTAAATATGTCCTCAACATTCTGCTGATCCTAAATTCCTCCATTCTATTAAAATTGAGAGAGCCATACAGAACCTTGGGGTTGAAAGCAAACCCTCTCCGAGTCATCTCCCAATCTGCCTTCGTGCAATGTTTTAAAACTTCTTTCAAGAAAGTCCACAGCAAAACCTGCATATTTCTTTGATTTGAATTGCACAAGAGTGATAAGCTGTAAAGTAAACCCTAGAAGAGCTCCTCATTATAGGGAGACAATCAACAATTCAATGTTTCTCAAGCTTTTTAGAATTGGTTCCCTTCTTCTCTGTAATAACATGATCCAGGCAGTTAGCCAGGGCTGAGTTGTGTATTGTCTGAGCTTGCAGCCTTTGGTCTCCTTTATCCTTCCTGGCTCAGAGACATTCATTCACTCTTCATGGGGCTGCCAGGAGGGAGAGAATTTTCAGAGGGAAGAGAAATGGGTAGAGAAAAAAGGGGCAAAGAAGAGGGACAACAGTCGGGACTTGCCTGCAATTTGCCACATTTGTACTCCTCCACTCCTTACTCCTCCACTGAGTCTTCCCTAATTTTGAGAAACTTTTGTAAAAGTGAGAAAGAGGCACCTCAGGAAGATTAAGGTAACTTTAAGGTTGACCCTAAAACACTAGGGTAAATTTGCTCTTAAGATCCCAAGAAATGGAACTTACCAAGGAAAAAAATATTCTTCTGTTCATTCAATTTTCCTTAATTTTTTAACCAAAGTTCTTTTTCTTAATTGATTTCCATTATTTCCAGTTGGATTTTCAAACACACTGTCTCATCTCTCTCCCCATATGAACGCTCTCTAACACCTTCACATAGAACATTTGGTCGTCATACTTCATTCCCATCACTGTGAAGGCACATGAAGGGCACCTAGGGCAAACAGACAACCAGCAGGTCTTCCCATTTTGGAGTTGCACCAAATGTCTGCTGTTCTTGAACTTCGCATGGTTTTGTCTGGTATTGAGATGAGGTGAAACCTTAGTTGCCTTTTTCAGACACAGGCCTATTGCAGCACTGCAAGGTCCTGTTGCATCAACAAGAGGTTTCAAAATATAGTAAAACCAACTTGCTCCTAGATTATTTATTTGGTACTAGTGTCTAGGAGAGCAGCAGCATTACTGACAGCAAAAGGATTCCAAACATCTGTCCTTAGCACTCCAGTGACCCTAGGGAAGCAACCCATAATCCACATATTTGAATTGCCACAGGGGTTTGTGGGCTGTGAAAGGGTGGGAATGTGGGCAAGCATATTTCTGGAGCTATAATTAATCCTACTTGTTGTATGTTATATGTGATTTATGTGACAGCCTCATCACTGCGGGAATAAAGGGTTGTTATAAAGGGATGTGGAGGTATATTATTTGAAGGAAGGGGAATACATAGCAATTTCACTGTCTTTAATAAACCATACACATTGGAAAGGCTCTCTTAAAATACAGTAGCATGTTGCCAAGAATGATCCATTAGTTTTCTACAGCCTGAGGATTATTCCAAGAGTGTCTCTAGAGTTTTTTTGGCTACTGAGATCAGGATTCACCGAGAATTTGAATTCAAGACTGTGACAGATGTCAGAGCTTGCTACATGACACAAATGTGGGCTTGGAGATCTTCTGACATTGGATGTAGCAAAAGCACAGGATGCCCTGCTCAGCTTTGCTCCTTCTCAGAACACCCTACTGGCAGTGTTTGCCCCATCTCCCAAAGGAGTACAGAAAGAAAGGAACAAACCATTCTGCCACAACTTTTGTTCCACTTTGGCACTGGCAGATAATATATGACCTGGGTATTATTTTATGCAGAATCTCTCTTGAAGCTTAGTCGTCTTTTAAAACAGTATTGGATAATTGAAGATTTTCCTGGGTGAATGCTTCAGATTCATCCAGGATGGTTCTGCTTTAATACAGACTCTGCATCCTACTTCACAATAAATTATGGCACTGAAAAAAACTACTACATCAGAAGCATTATTTTGCCCTAAATGTTTATGCACATGCTGACCTATACAGTTTGTGTGGCCAAAAGCAAATGTTCCTACAGAAGTGTGTCATCTGACATCCATATTGGTTTTGCCCCCATCACTTCCTCTTTTTCCATATAAACTGCTACAAAGTGATGCCATACTGAGTCACATGTGCAGTGAAAAGACACAGCATGTTGTTAGTAAACAGGTTTGACTTACATAAGCACTTGCAAAAGATTTTCATTTCTAGGTAGACTACTTGCCGTGGACCAGTTACAATAGATAATCCCGCTCTATCGCTACTCAGAATACAGCAATTCCTTTGCCTGTATTGTTTAGAAGAGTAGGACAGCTTACATTCTCTGTAGTTAAACTGCTGGGTAAAATGTACAGAAAAGAGATTTGTTATTTTGTTTCCTCTGTTAGCATCCTGCAATCCCCACACATTGCCCAGTAGTTCAGACTACATTTAAGTTACTAATTTGGATGCAAAGCTGCCCATAACACAGTTGCATACAAATAGATACCATTTACTCAGACAAGAAATTATTCCATTTCATATCATGTGAAAGCTTGAAAATTGCTATAGAAATTATCTGGCCAATATATAATTATCTATAATCAGCAGCAGCTCAGCTCTGGTATTATCTGCAGCTTCTAGCATACAACATCTCAGGGTCCAAATTTGGCACTGGTTCAGATGCCTGTGGTTCCCATGGGAGTCTGGTAAGCCAGTAAATGCAATCCTCCCTGTGTTCATTTGCAAAAGGATTTCCAAAATAGTACAGTGTTAAATTGCAATAATTCCAGAACTTAATCCTAAAGTTAGAAAATAGGCTAATGCTAGTGCTAGTGAGACTTGCATCCTGAAGCAGGTGTTATTTTTTCTTTATACAAACATTATGTTCCTTGAATATTTCGTATTGAGCACAAATCAAAAGAACTTCTGAGCATATCAGCAAAAGTATTGAACAGTGCAAAGGTAATGAAATAGGGACAGAAACTGTTTGTGTTGCATAACACTTTACAGAAAACAAATTGCTTTCGTCCTGTTCCTATAGAAAAGGACCCAGTTGGTTAGTGAGCCCTGCTGTTGGTTATCTCAACAAAGATAAGGAATGAATTGTTACAAATGCTCAGTGAACACTCACTCCTAGAATTGGCTTTCCAGGCTAGTGTCTGTGGCCATGAGTGACTTCACAAAGTCTGCTGCCAGAATCGTCCCATTCTGCAGGTAAACAGATGCAATTCTCCAGAGATTTGATTTATCTCATACAGGTAAACAGAGAAGGAAATAAGTGGGTAGAACAAGATCCTAGTAGGATTTCATAAATCCAGCCATTCTTCAAAACCTTGGAGGAATGTGATAGAAGCAGCAAAGGCTGTTGATCTTGCCTATTACATTTCATAGTGCTACTACTTGTGAAAATAAAATAAAAATTCTTTCTATCTAATATCCCAAGCCTCTGAGTGGTTGTGAGGTAGGGTCAGGGTATTAAGTCTGCTATATTAGATATCTAGAATCTCTCTGTCAAAGTTGTGGCTGAAGTAAACAATACTGTTTCCATCTTTATAGACAGAACAGTGATGGACAGCTATAAATTCAGTGGCACTCACTTCTTCACAATATATGGAGAAACTTTTCCTGTCTGGAGGCAGCCATAAAAAGTGAGACTTACTGATCAGCCACCAAAACCTCACAGGTTTCCAAGACAAGGAGGCAGGAATAGAAGTCCAGGGAACAGAGCAGCTTTAGCCCACTGAAGCTGTTTTGATGTCATCTAGCTGCTTGCTGAAATAACTGAGAGTGTAAATGAACAGTCAGAAGTCAAGACAGGTGACTGCAGAATGCTGGTCAGAAATGTAAGTCCAAACACTTACTTGATCAGTATTTTTTAAGTCAGCTTATCTGAATACTGCTGTGAGTTCAGAAGGATGGCAGTAATTCTTCACATTGTCACTCTGCTTACAGATCTGTCTGAAATCACTCCAGTACAAGTAATCTCCAGTTTTCTCTCCCTGATGGCTGGCATGTGGCCTCTCCTGTACATGAGTTCAGGTTCTGCTCACCCTTCCTCTGGTGTCAGGGCAGCCTTTTCTCTCACTGTGAGCAACCAGGCTAGGCCACTGCCCCACTAACCTTCGCTGACTGACACGAGGGCAAAGGAGGCGCACAAAGTACCCCTTTACATAGAAAACATAAAGGGAATTCTCTTGTGTTGCACAGTTTGAAAGCATTTTCCCCTACTCTGACTGGTTTACAGACAGAATATACCAGGTAGCCTCTCTTCCTGAGAAATGACTCACTGTGACTTCTGCTGTCATCTGAGGATGTGAGGGCAGAACAAATAGCATGTGACCTGAGGCCAATTACAGCTGGGAATTTGGATTAATAATAAAAAAGGAATGAGAACATTTGTCATAGAATACTCCATCCTTCAAGGAGATTTTCTAATATGGAATAAAAGCAGCATTTGCTTTTATTAAAAGTGCTTCTGTTTCTCTATGTTTTTCTGACTCCTATTTTGATAGAGAGCAATTCTCCCTCATGAGTTTGGTTTAGGAAAGCAAACTGTGAAATGACACAATAAATGTTTTTTTCAGACTGTCATGCCTGAAAGAAGCCACCTGCACCTTGCACTTCTGAACAAAGTAAAAAAAGTGATCAGATTGAGAATCTTTACAATAGATATGTTGTGGGTTGATATCCTACTGACAAACAATAGATATGTAGTGGGTTGATATCCTACTGCCAAACAGGGTCAGAACAGGGAGAAAAGTTTACGCATCTATCATCTGGAACAAAAGTTTGGGGAGTGTTCAAGATCAGTTTTATAAGGGGATTATCTACCTGGAGTTAATTGTCAATCAGTTAACCAGAGATGAAACGCTCGTGTGTGGATACAAGGTCCAAGAAATGTTTTGCTCTGAGTGTTCACCTTGTTTTCTGTAGAACCACCGCTGAAGGAAGGTACATTGCCATGTAGGTGACAGGAGTGTACACGCAGCAGATCATCTGTTGGGAACAACCACCAGGCTGGGGGGTTTTGGTTTCTTTTTTTTTTTTNTTTTTTTAAAAAAAGCCCATTTCTGCATTGCTTATTTCAGAATAGACCATGACTGATCTTAGTAAATACAGAGCTGTACAGTGCAGTCAAAACCGTAGAAAGAGCTCATTCTCTTCACTCTCTGCTATCAGCTTCAGCACAGTGTTTGCTCTTCAGTTAATCAGTCACCAACTCCTTTGAGATGGCAGCTTCTCCAGGCCAGTACCAAGTGGTTTGGTTTGATTCTGCTGTAGTTACACATTTACCAAAGTCTGTATCCCCCAGCTGGAGTAATAATCAGACATCAGTACACTCTGTAAGTCACAAAGTTCTCTTGCTGATAATTTCGTCATTTCTTTATCATCTGGCAGTGAAACACTGCTATCATTTTGGCAGAAATCAAAGCAGTGGTGTTCTGCTTACAGATTGTCACTCTAGTATTTTGTCTATATGCCTGATCCTACACAAGCAAGCCAAGGAATTTTGCTAACTCAGCTACAGTACTTAGGCTTTGCAGAGCTCTGTAAACACAAGTTCCAGAGAAGAAATCCTAGAGGCACATTGTGGCAGGGTAAAATATGTTTTAAATACATTTAGTGAGAATTACTTAAACAGTTCATCAATGAAGTGAAAAACAAAAACTAAGATCTAATTTATAATCCTTCTTTGCTTTGGGTATAGTAAAAGGTTAGTATATGGCAGGAAATTAAAATTGTATTTTATTTTTCCACCTGCTTCTTTCTATTATACCTTGGCCAATGGTGTGTAGTCATAATATGTTCTGGAACAGACCTCAGGGCAATGTGGGAGCAATAATGAAATGTCATTATATTTTCTGGGAGAGACTGCAAAAGCTGATGGTTAAGATTGGAGGCTCACTTCAGCTATAGGTTATTGCACACATTTTTCAGATGGCTGATAACAGGGAAAATAGCTATGCTAAAAAATAGATAAGCACTGATTTCTCTGATGTGCTTCAGGAAGAGATTTCTAAGAGCATCAAGTCAGAAGTATTTCTTTCTTGTATTCTCTTTCTTAAGTGTTGAAATCTGTCATCTAAATCAAATAAAAACTATGGTAGGCTGAAACCTTTGGGCTCTGCTAAACCAGTCCAGTGTGTTTTTGTAATATTTTCTGTTACTTTAAAACAGAGATGACATGGAAAACTCAGTAAAATAAAGGATTTGAGGTAGCACTGTATTTGACACAGTGTCCACTGTTACATAAAATGAGTAATCAAGATGTTCTCAGCTCTGAAGAACAAAGAAGCAGTAAAGAGCACTTGGGATCTCAAGAATAATGTTGCCATCTAAAGAAGGTGGGGTGGAGGAGTTTGAGAAGGACCTGAATATCAAAATGTGAAACAGGGAAAGAGAAGAATAGTGCTAGAAGGGACTGAGAGATCATCTAATACATTCTCCTGCTCCAAGGCAGGCTCTGAGAGTCTTGAACTATTCCTAAGAGAGTGAAGGGAAAAAATAGAAGCTGGTGGTAGAGGTATCTGAAAGAGTCACTGTTGTGGAGGAGAAGTTCTGTATAGTTTCCCTTTTTCTGAATTAGGTTAATTTGAGGTCAAATGTACAAAACTTTGTGTAACATGATGCTGTTGTACAATAGCAGGTGTAGCCTGTGCTCCTGCAACATCTCTTGCTTTTTATGAGCAAATCTGTGAATTGCACATTCACACAGGTAGGTAAACATACAATTAGGCTATTTGTTGTCTCAAAGGTGGGGTTTTTCAGGCTCTGTTGGCAGTGCCAGCTCTGAAAAAGCTGGTACCAGTGAAATGGAAAAAACCCAACACATTTGAACTCAATAAAGTAAAGACTTTGATGAAACACAATAAATGTGCAGCTCCTGTTATCACAGGACATTGGTGAGAACATTTACATAGTAAGCTGTTTCTTAAACCTTTGCTAATGAGAACAGTGTAGATATATGTGTAGCATAAGCCTTTCTCTCTTAAAAAGTAATAAATAATTAGCTGGGTTACAGGGATAAACATAGTAGCACTTGTTACATTAGCAGCAGTAGTGGATCATGTGATACCTGTTGCTCAGTTCAACCTGTTAAAGGCATTTTGTATTTTCCACTAAAGGACCAATTCCCCACATTTGAAAATCTGGACCACACTTTAATGAAAAATCTGCCTTGCAGACTCTTCTTCTGTTCATGAACACATCCACAAAAAAATTTCACCTCACCCATCCACAGTTTGTAAACATTGCTGCTTCTTACAGCCCTGATTGCATGTTATCCCCATGGCAAATACAATTGCCTAATAAAAACAAATATTAAGAAAGCATTTGATGTATTGTTGCTTGTCCTCTAATAATAAATGCAACAGCTGAAAACAAAGAAGAGAACTGTCACCCAGAACAGCCAGTTCTAAGCACCCAACATTTTGGGAGTGGCTCAAGTAACATGCATGGTGCCTCCTGAAAGGGGCTTTAGGCAAGACTACATCATGGTTTTGGAAAGACAAATTTGAACCCTTTTCTGTGAATATTAAGAAAAATATTACCATCAGATCACACCTGCATTACTTACTCAATCTGACCCTCTCACAATGATTTCTGGAGGGAAGGGTTCATACTGGGAGCTCTAAATTCAAACTTAGGATGGTCTTTGAGAACTTGATCTATTCAGAACAATTTATTCTTTTTTTTCTGAAAAATGCTGAATACCCCTTAACATCTTCTTGTGCATATAGTGTCAATGAATGACATAGATCACCCTCAAAGAAGCTCAGCACCGTGCAGGACTGAACGTATACTCAGCAAAGCAAATCTCAACTCTTCCAGCAAGGCTGGGCCAAGGTCCCTAGGAAAAGCCAGTGACAACTGTCCTCAGTGATATGAAATCATTGCAACACTTGGGCACCCAGAAGACTTGGAAATGATCTGGGAAACCACATCCCAGTATGGGGAGAAGTCTGTACAATCACGTCAGGTCTGTACAATCATATCAAGTGGAGGGATGGCATGATAGAGTAACATTTTGGATTTTTTTCAGACAGACACGAAATTTCATGTGCCTCAGGTTTCCTTTGCCTGACAAAAAATAATCATGCTCCTTGTTGTTTTATAAGTCTCATGAATGTGAAGGTGAGAAGGAAAAGAGGAGACCAGAGGAAGAACAAGAAGATAAAGAGAAGAGTGAACTAATGACAACAGCTTTGCTAGGTTCCATGGGTATATATTATTTAGTTATAGTAGCAGACTCCTTTAAAATTTTATACATTATGTGAAAGAAGGAAGCCTTCTGTATACGATCTGAAAGAAGATATAGGGTGTCACATTATTGCGGAGCCTATTATAGGCTATGATTTGTTTCATTTTTATTTACTCATCTAAAATTGACATCCATAGTCTGTAGAAGAAGCGGCATCTCCAGAGTGCCAGCCACAAACGTCAGCCTTTGCAGGAGATTAATGCTGTGCTAAACTCCCTGCTTTGCAGAATGAGGCTTCTTGGATGCTTGGCTTGTAGACAGTCTTAAACTAAGTAATATGAAGTCAAGCAATAGTATACATGCACATTTTGCCTTGTAAAAAACAAAAAGGAGAGGATCTAGAAAGAACCTAGAAATCCATTCAGGAGCAGATACTGATAAAAAAAACCCCAATAAAATCTGAGACTCTTTAGTGTAACTTAGACATTTCTTTTTCCTACATAAATGAAGCCCTGATAATTAGCCAAGTTCTTTCCCGTGTATTGTGTGATAGTTTTCCTTCAGTTTTTTAGATCATTACTGTCCATTAACTCCTGAAATATCAGAGAGAATGTTAAGAAAACCTCAACCTATTACTTCTCTAAAAGGAAAAGAATGTTATGAAAACAAACTGTGGGTTTTTAGGACTTTTTGCAATTTCCTGAGGCTTTTTCTTGAACTGGGGAACATCAAGTCCTCACTCTCCAGCAATTCATGGGAACAGTAGATTATGCACGAGAGACTGGTTAGTGTAAGTCTATTAGAGAGGGAGATACAGATTAATACAATTGTCTGGTTTTGAAAGAGTGCTGCTGTCTTTAAAGTACACCCTGGATTTGAAGTACACAATGGCAGCCAGTGTTGACATTGATAGATTTGAAATGCCATCAAGAAAAGACCAGAGTGAATGTATCAGGGGCTGGTTTACTACTGGCTTGGGGGGATGGCTTTCCTTGCCCAGAAACAGGGTCTTCCCATGGAAAGAAATTCACATCCTATGTGAATTTTTTTAGGTATCTTAGGACTGTGCCATCAAACTCAGGTGAAGGACATAACAATCATGTATTGTGGTGGTAAGAGGCAGTTGTCAGCCAAACAGATGTTTTGGCTACTAAGTAGTGCCTGCCTTTTTTTAGCAACAGCAACATAATAGTGTTGTGTATTGGGATCATAATTTGCTTTATCCAGATACTCATGTCATGCAGCAATGCTACATTGCCAATTATTCCCATTTGTAATGGCATATTGTAGTTTTTTCTTGCGCAGGTAAAGCTTCACATTGATGTTTTCTAACCCTTACTGTATTCATTCCAGACACTTATTCCAGTATCTCAAGATCATGTTGAATTGAAATATTTTGCTCCAGAATGCTTAAGTTTCTGTGATGGAATTTGGAAATGTTAAAAGTGCAGAGTATGTTTTATTATTCTAATCACAGAACGATGGAGTTTGAAAGGGACCTCTGGAGATCATCTCATCCAACCTCCCTACTAAAGCTGGGTCACCCAGAGCAGGGTGCCCAGGATCACATCCGGGTGGGTTTGGAATCTCTCCAAAGAAGGAGACTCCACAACCTCTCTGGGCAGCCTGGGCCAGGTTCTGCCACACTCACAAGAAGGAAATTTTTCCTCATGTTCAGATGGAACCTGCTGGGTTCCAGTTTGTGCCTGTTGCCCCTTGTCCTGTTGCTGGGCACCACTGAAGAGAGTTTGGCCCTATCTTCTTGACCCCGCCCTTTAGATATTGATAAACATTGATAAAATCCTCACATTAAGTCATTAAGCAAAACTTCAAAGCAGATAGCACCCAGAAAAATCCTTGTGCATCCTAGCTGGTGTGATTTCTCAGCTTGACAGAAAACTATTGAGAAATCCTTTTTGATCCATTTTTGCATCCATAACAACTTCCCCTTTCAATACTACACTAGTTTGTTTATATGAATGGTATGTTCAATTGTGCAAAGTCATGTCATAGCACATCTACTGCTTCCCCCTTAATTCACAAGGCCAATTATTCTGTCAAAAAAGGAAATTAAATGAACATGGTGTGATTTTACTGTCAACAAAAATATGTGGCTGCTTATTGTCTTGCTATTGGCTGGATATCCTGAGGTGAATAGTGACTTGAACAAATCAGAAATGAGTTGGGTATTTGAAGCTAGATTAACCTGTAATTCTACTGGCCCTTTCTTTTTCCTTTAAGAAAAAAAAAAAAAGAAGAAATTCATCCTTCTTAAGTCCTTTGAGACCTCACTTCTCCATGATCCAGGAGTTCTTAAAGATAATCATGTAATGGTTCAGATTATTTCAGCTATTTCCTTAAATACTCCAGGGTAAATTTCCTTACAGCTTCCTAATTTGAATGTATCTAACCCAGCTGAACATATTTAACCTATTCTTTTCCTACTCTCTACACTTCACTTCGTTGTTAATTTTGATTATTCTAAGCATCTGGTAGGAATTAACCTTTTACTTAAGCAAAGAAGACATTGAACAACTAATCTTTACTTTGTCTCCTATTATTTCCTCATCTTTCCTTGGCAATACTAGACCCCTGTGATTTTTATCTTGCTGTTATTTTTATTTTAAGATACAGAATCTTTTCTCATCTCCTTTAGTGCCTCTTGCAAACTGTAGTTTTCTACTTTATTATGATAACACCAATGGATATTTCCCACCTTGGATGGCTTTAATAAGTCTGCACCAACAGAAAAGACACTTGATTTTAGAGCCAGTGCAAAGTAGGG
Organism: Brachypteracias leptosomus; assembly: GCA_013401335.1. NCBI lineage: Eukaryota > Metazoa > Chordata > Aves > Coraciiformes > Brachypteraciidae > Brachypteracias > Brachypteracias leptosomus. Next base: position 55,809 of record VYZX01016966.1, on the reverse strand, counting down.
AAGAAGGTGTCCTATCAAAGTCAGCTCGAGTGTTATTCTCTAGCCTAATAACTGGATGTGTTACATCAGTTACAGAACATATCATTAGACAGTTTCATTTTGGTTTACTGTTTATGAAACAGCTACACTGACCTGAGGTGATCTTCACATGTTATCCAGACACTCCTGCTTTTCTATGAGACGTGAGAGAATAGCACATAATAACACTTACAAGGGGAAACAGAAGAGGTGTTGCTCGCTTGCAAGCAAGCTCACAATTGGGGAAATTAAGTTCTAAAGGAGCAGTCCTAGCTTAGCTTTCTTGTTTGTAAATAAAATCATTCTGATGATGTTTTCTAAGATGGCTGGTGGATTTTTCTGTGGAAAAAGAAACATTTTTAGGGATATTGCTGAATATACCGTAACAGGGGGGATTAAGAGTGAGACTTAGTATGGAGCTGTTTTTCTGGATGGTCTCAGGCTAATCAGTTACCTGCAAGCCCAGTGCTCCAGCTTTCCCCATCAGTGAAATGAATCTAGATGATACTGATTGTTATAAAGCAGTTTGAGCTATTTGCTGAAAGACCCCTCCTGAGATAACCTTCTCCATTGGATTGGTCACACACAGTGTTGTAAAACCAGACCTGAGAGTAGAGCAAAATGTTTTCTTAGGTAAAGGTGTAATTTGGAGGCCGAGATTTTATCTTTGAAACCATGTTTGAAAGACATATTAAAATGCCCAATGAAACATGTGGGATTCTTAATCCATTGAGTAATTACTCATTTCAAATTATAACAGCAGTGGCATTAAAACACAGCTGGGATAATTTCTAAGAAAATCAGAAGATATAATCATATGACAACATTCTTGTGCCCTGCAGTCCTAACATAAGCAAAATGCCTTCTGAGCTTGAGGAAGTATTGTGTGTCTAAGCACAGCAGAATAGGCTTTGTTTTGAATAAGAAGTTCTTTACCATGCAGCTACCAAAGTGAAATTTTGTTCCTCTGGATGTCAAGCAGAATGTACCCACTATCTGTGATTTAAGACCTACCAGGCATGCCAAGAATATATTAGCTTACTCTTGGCAGTGGGAATTGCATTTGTGTAACAACAAGCTTTAAAACACTGTTAAGAAACATTGCCTGATCTGTAATATGGGACTCATTTATTTTGTTGTTTTTGTCATTTTACTGAAAAGAAAAAAAAATGTGCGCAAAACATTTTTCCAAAAATCTGTAGGGTACCTTGGAATGTTTTTTTTAAAAAAAACCCAACAACAAACACCACAACAGATTGGGTAACAGCTCTATCTACTACTTATTTAAGCCTTGTTTATAATGTAAAGAAGAACATTTGTTGTAAGTGTCGCCTGGACACACCACTCTCCTTAGACTATCTATCTCACAATGTGAATTGCACAAGAATTTCAAAACCAGCGCCTAAAGTTTGGATCTTAAATTTATATTTAAGTGTTCAGAGTCCAGTTGCTTGTTGCTCAGCACCTTTGAATATCAGCCCTTGTATTTGTTTGACTAACTGCAGATCAGAGAAGGATCAAACAAGGGACGAGGAAAGGCCAATGAGTTAAAGCACTCACCTGTCATGTGAGGGACATGTCCCTGCACTGCCTTCCAAAAGAGTACTGTAACTTTCTGTGCCTATTAATTTATGCAGACTAGAAGAGGCCCATCAGAAAAAAAAAAAAAAAGAAAAAAGAAGAGAAGCTGACTGCAAGGGCTAAGATACCTGCTAGAACTGAGGAAAACTTGATTCCAGTTTTGTGTCTCAAAAATAAGTCTCAACCTGGCCTTTTTTTAGTATAGTCATAGAAGTTTTGAACTGTCTCGTTTTTGTCCCAGTGCAGACTTAGAAGCTCATTCTGTGGATTACATTTGTGTTGCTTTTGCAGAAGTGCACTTCTGTTTTCAGCCCCACTGCAATAATTTTTTTAAAATCTCATTTGTGCATTCACGCTCAGCAGAAAAACTGCCTGTAAGTTCTCACTTGGTTCTCTCACAAGCTATCGGAGTTGCTGGAGAGAAGGTTTGCTGCCTCATGGAATTGGCAAGATGCTCCTTCCGGAGATGCCTTAAGGTTGCCATTGACCTCAGGCTAGCTGCAGAAGGCAGGAACAGCTGGGTCCGCATAGCTCCCATCCCCTGGCACAATGGTTTCTGGGGAAGGAAATGCTATTATAATTTGTATCCTCAGCCCCTTGGCTGCTAACCAAACTATAATAACTCTGAGCAAGACAGACACACTCAGCAAGGGCACAGGACGGATGCTGGGAACAGGAACTGGGGACAATGGGAAGAATCTGGGGTACAGCAGCAGCAGCCACAAGCTGTCCTCTAGTTTGTCCTGAGAGTCAGCTCCTTGCATAGCTGCTTCTATATGGAAAGGTATGAACTAGGAAAACCAGTCAGACAATCTCCGTTGTATGACAGTTTCCTCTCCCTCTTATTTGAATAATGCCCACAAGTGAATATTAGTGTTCCTGAAAGTGGAAGTTAGAGGATTCTTCCTGGTACAGAAGGAAATTTCTCAGCCACTGAAAATCAGTCAGGCCTCAGCCTCACTCAGAGGTGGCCGAGTGCTGGCAAGAAATTCATGTTCTGCTCATTACTGAGCATGGATGCACTGCTTCTAAGTGGGCAGTAGTGGTGCTGACAATCTGTTTTCACTACTTCTAGTGCTTAATTTCTTTTTCAAAATACTTTCCATTTACTGTTCTTTACAAACATCTTTTCTGCATATTTGGGTCAAGTATCCCCCTCACCTTGGATACTAAGAGTCTCCAGCCAATCCCCCAGCTCCTCACTCTGACCATACAGCACGCAGCACCATCAGTGAGCAGTCTGACTGTCTGTGAACAGGGCAATGGGCTGTGGTGCAGCTTGGGAGGCATTGCACACACCACCAAAAAGCAACATGGCTATCAAAGAGTGCTTCTCCCATAACTTGACATTTGCCCTCCAAACCTATACTGTCCTACTTGCAGAGTAGGTATTTCTTTATACATGACTGAAAAGTGAAGGGTAACAGTCAAGGGCCTGAAACTCATTATTACATTTCATTGGAGGCCAATTCTACAAGTAGTCCTAGTTTGAAGGCAGTTTCCTTGGGACTGGGCACTGGCACAAACACTATTCTGAACAGAAAAGTAGTAGGACTGAGTAGAGACAGGAATATACTATAAAGTATTATACATGGAGTTCTTTTGTATTGCCTCTTCTCCTTTGCTAGCAGACCGTTTCCAATACTCAGGATTGCTGATCTGGATGAAAAGCAAAATGGGATATGAGATAACGAAACATCCACATAAGATTGAAGGGATGATTATACTGGTGAACTGAATGTGCCCAACTCTTAAGCATTGCAGCCAACTGGCATAGAACAGCCCATGTTCATTCCACTAAACTCGAAATCTTGTCTGTTTGAGAGCTGCTGGAATCCAAACTGTAATCACTTAGGTCATGTCATATACAATACAAATGTGATTTTCCTCTAAATGCAAACAACTACTACATTCTAGGCTTGGTCCCAGATTTGGAGTTTTTTCCTTGGATTCAGAAGGTTTTCAGTCAAACTCTATGTAACCAGGTTAATTACATTCCAGGCTTGGTATTAGTTAACGTATACAGCTTTACAATGCACAAATAGAAGTGCAGGGAAGAGCGAACATCAATGAAAGAATACCTATAAACATCCTAAGTGGATGCTTTACAGCCCATTGTTTCCTCCCTCACAATAGATCTATTAAGTTGTACAACCTCCATCAATGACAACTTGTTATGGTAGCACAAGGTAGAAATACACTACACTTGTACTGTACCTTGCAGGTAAGCACCTCACAATCTACAAAGAGCAAATTAAAGGTTGTGCTTAACCAAAAATAGGTTACATCAGAAAATACCCACTTTATGAGTACAGAATTTTTATTGCTGCCTGCCAAAGTACTCTCTTCAGAACATGTCCAAGTAACTCCTATATACCACCTTCACAATTCTGTCATATTTTCAAAACCCATTTTTTAGTATGATTTCATCCACTACGACTTAAACTTGGTATAATGCCATTGCCCTTAACAACATTATGCTAAATTTGAATTATACTTGCAAGGAGACTCTGGACCTTTGCATTCCAACAGTAAATGAGATGATCATTTCTTGTAGAGTTCACCCACAAACGAAGGCAAAGAACTCCCAGTGACCTGACTTTCCATTCTTTTTGTACATTTTAATTTTTCTCAGTAACAGCAGCAAAATAAAAAAGATATTACTTTATAAAGCATTTAATATGTTTTATTTTTAATAATTTAAGCAACCTACTGTTTCTGATAGTCATTTGCAGTATCTTTTTCCACTGGACTGCAAGGGCAAGCCTAATAGTAAGTCTCAGGGAGTTTTGTTCCATAAATTGATCTTGGAAAGGCAAAGCTCCTCAAAAGATCCATTTTCCTTGAAGCTGGCTTTATTACCCTTCTTTATATTTTATTGTAAAAATGCGTAGACTACAAATATGTAATGTTTGTACCTCAAACTGCATACACAGAGTCTGGATGGGGAATAGCCTACATAGCTTTTTATCTCACCTATGACTCTAATCACCCCTTTCCTTTCCATTTATTTTGTTTTGAGGCTACACTATGAAGGAATTTTGTGAGACAATGTTCTTTCTAAATGTCTTCTCCATACAAATGGGTCACAATTGGAATTTTGGATTTGAAGAGCTTTGAATTTCTGTGTGTGTCTGCATAAATGTTTGGAACTCTAGATGTAGATTAGCTCCCATGGTTTCGTTCTGGGCTGTATACATAGAAAGAAGAAATCCTAGCAGCCAAAGTTTCACAAGAACAGCTTATTTGGAGACATTTCACTCAACAGTTTGTGATACTATCCTGTTATCAAGCCCAAATCCTTTTTTTTGGTCTGGAACCCAAACTTTTCCCTTGCTATGAGAGCCTCCTGCTTTTCTCTGCTGTGATTTTTAAATTTAATTTAAAAGGAAGAAGAGAGATCTTCTTTGTCAGCAAGTTGTCCACCAAAAAGGTTTTACAAATTGATCAATTGCAAAATCCCTCACTGCAATCCATTACAGAATGAGATGCCCTCTGTTCTTCCTCCTATATCAGGCTTAGTTGCCAAAACTTACATACAAAATTATTATTGTAATGTTTTATAGTTACTGGGAAAAAAAAAAATATCCATTTGGTCTTACAGAAAAACGTAAAATGAATCTCTGGCCTCAAAAGAAAAAAAAAGTCTATTAAAATTTTCTCTTTATCCTCCCTCCTCCCTCTCCCAGGCCCCTTTTGCTCCCCTTCCCCAACAATAAAGGATGTTTTGGAACAGCCTTTTCAGGAAACATTTCCACAGCAAAGTGCAGCATCATTTATAATATTTAAAGCTACATTTTTGTTGAGATGGCTTGGCAGGCTTTGCTTGCAAATCTGGCAGGATATGGCCAGCTGAGAGTTAGCACTAACAAACTGAGGATATGCTGACACAACAAAATGCTTTAATCATCATTGCAGCAAGCAGGACAAGATCTCCTGCATTGCCAGCTCTTCCCAGTGTGAGAACCAATGGTGCTGCAGATTTCTCCTTCCCTCCCCTGCCTCTAGAGAGTACAGTTTTCCCTTGTTGTTTCCCCTGAACTAAAAAAACCTTGTTGGGTAACAGCATATAATACAATAAGCAATGGATATTCCTCTTGGCCAATGCTATTATGAAAATGCTGCCCGTTTCCAGCACAATAAGGAAGCTTAATAATTAAAAAGAAAGTCCTTAAACAATATGTGTCTCAATAGAAGGGCTATTTTCATTTGCAGCTAACGCTCTTTTTCTGCTCTACCATGCATGCGTTTCTCTAAAGCAGAGCTGAAAGATATATTCAGTGAGCAAAATCATAATTAGAAACTTGTCCCATCTGACAGCTGAGAACTGATTTTAGCCTTTTGCAAAAATACATTGAAGTAAATCAATTCCACGTTGAAAAGAAGCCCCAAAAAATTTAACCCTGAAGATCTCAGAGTTACTGCCTTGAGTAAGGCATGCCCAGAGAATTCCTGCTAGATCATCTAGATAAATAACAGTGTAGAGAGCGTGTTCTTGCAATAATTTAGCACAAGATTTGATACATCAAACACAGAAGACCTATGTCATCCAAGAGACTGTGAATTGAACTTACAGTTCATATTTTAGGAGCCTATTGATGTATAGATGCTGTTGGCTGGCTTTGTGACACTAAAAGCTTGCAAACATCCAGTCTCATAAGGCAACTGGCTGTTGCAAAGTATAAGTGTGAAAAATGGGAAGAGGCAGCCTAAGAAATTGGGTTGGGCACTGAGCTGAGTATTGTTTCTTGTCTGTGGATCCTGAATGGGACAGCATAAAATTCAATTCCTGCTCCCTCCCTTCATCTGCTTTGTCTTGGTGTGTAAGTTACTTTGAACGTGCCTCTGTCTATAAGGCCAAGTACAGCAGGACACTCTAATCTCGTTTGGGAACTTTAGGTGCCTTGCATACAAATAAGTACGATTAGGATATGTTTCTATGATTACATACTGTACATGTTGAGATGAAGAGTTGATATCTTTGCAAGCATGCAGCTGTTATACAGAACAGAAAGGTCCAGAGGCTGGGATATCATAAGCAGTGATACTCTGTATAGTCCTTGAAACAGAGTCTGTATTTGCCAGGTCTGATGAACAAGCAGACATGGTGAAACTACTCTATCTCCATATCCTGAGTTGCAGTTGTTCATATGGTCTCCAACTCAATGCTGAAACTTGAGGAAATATATATCAAACAACAGCTCACATGCTGAGAAGAAATCCTGCTGAATTCATATGGCTTCAAAGCAGGGCTGTGGCAGAAGAGGCCCGATGAAATAGAGAGGCTGATGGCAATGCAGGTTGATCAGAAGCAAAAATACTTACCTCTAAAGATTTTTTTTATACTGGAAAGTGAGTGGTATATATATTTTGAGGCAACTCTCTAAATGTAGGAGCAAAAAGGCAACAAGTAGCAGTTATTTTTTGCTGTTTGGAGTTCTTCCACCCAGAGACTAGCAATGGTTTCTGGTTAGGAGCTATATTATGAATTAGCATTATGTATGCCCTTGCTTATATGCACACACACATATATAATAATATATTGCATCTGAAGTCTTGGAGCCTTATCCTTGCTTCCTTTTGTTGTTGGATCAGTCATTGGCTACTGATTATTTTCTTAAAGCCAGTGAGCAATATTTATGAAGTGCTGCTTTGCCACTCTAATTTCATATCAAAATAAAAATTCAGAAATTCAAAAACTGTTTTTCCTACAATTATCAACATTTTCAGAGCTAGTTAGTGCTGGTAAGTGTGAAGGTATATTGCTGTGTTCATGCATTTGGAGACACACCTATGCAGCTGATTTTTAACCACCATAGGCAAGGCAGTTGGAATGGGTCCTAAGATGGGACACGTATTTTTTTTTCCAATTCTTGAATGAAAACCTGAAGGATTTGATGGGTGTAGGATTGAGCAGCTGATCCAGGAGACTGGCTTGTTGGTTTTGTTTTTTCCCCTAATTTTTGTTTTCTTCCTTCTATAAATCTCTAGCTTCAGCTTTGTATTGCTTATGTTTGCATAGCTGATGTTACTTCCGTTTAAGGCAGAGATATTACCTCCTATTTAAAAGGAAGAAGTCCCATTAAAATGCACTCAACTCAAAGACAGAGTTTACAACTGCAAATCAAATATTAAATCCTGATCCCCCGGGGCTTAACTGTACCAGTGGTGAATTGAAACCCAGAGTATGTATACTAAAGAGCAGGTCAGGGCAGGCCTGTGGCACTTGTAAAGCTCTGTAACACAAGTCAGTCCATTTTCTAGGTTACAATGTAGTGAAGGGATGATTAAGGAAGGACAGTAAAACGCAAGCAAAATTAAGTTCTTCAAAGGAAGAATAAAAGAAGTGTACAAGCTGAACGCTTCTATTTTTGAGTTGTTAAATTTTTTTAGGAGCAGTGAAGATCAAAAACCAAATTGTTCATATCCCATTCTAATAAAAACTCTAGAGAGTCTGAAAATATTACAAGCTACTTATAAACTCCCATTAGCAAGGTTGTTTTTGTTTTTGTTTTTTTTAATAAATAAAGTCCCATAGAAACAGAAAATATTTACAATTAGATCAAAATTCTGAATATAATTCACCAGAGAAAATACTATTTTTTGAGAAAATGTTTTCATATCCTCATAACAGTCATTTGTTCTAAATTAGTACATAGCAATTGTCCATTAAATGAACATCTTTCCCTTAAGACCTATTCTTGTAGAAAAAGTATTTTAGGCAAAACTTCCTAGCCATGATGTAATGGTTTAGAATCAGAACATTTCTGCGATTAATGATTCACGTAAAAATTAACCTTTTCCATGGCTTGAGGAAAACATGAGGAATAACTATCAAAATGTAAGAGAGGGCAGGATGTAGGAAGAACAATATATTTTATTAGAGCAGCTTATGCAGTTGAGAGTATGGGCTTTTGGGGACCCAGACCCTTCACCCTAATAAAGGATAGCACCTGTTCCTGCAAAACTGTCTTCTTCTGAGACCATTGTGACTACCATGATGCTACCACCCTCAAGATATATGAATTGTATACATCTATATTGGGCTGAATGGCTTAAACACTCACTGCTAAACTGCCACTTTCAAAAATATTACTACTTGCAATAGAGTAGAATTAAGCTCTTCGAGTTAATGTGCTTCTTGGTTACACAGAATTTTTTTCCTGGAACAAAGTAATGAACTTAATTTCATTGTCAGAATATGTCTTCCACTGTCCTTTTCAAGTAATTTTCAATATTGCTTACATAAGACCATGCCCCTGAACTCTTCTTTATTTAAAAGTATTTCTGAACTCTGATTTCTAGCGAAGCCAATGTGAAATTGTATAAGAAACGCAGGCTTAGATTAATGGTTTTTGCTGTTATTATAGGAATTCAGTGTTGGAGCTGTGGTCCATCTCAGCGCCAGTTAATCTTTGATATGTCCTCCTACAGAAGGGGACGAACTCTGCAACTAAATAGAGGTTCTCCCACTAAGTGATACATGGCAAAACTTCAAATGGCCTATGTCCAGTGGGAAACAACTTAAAACAAGAAGAGAATATTTTCTTCTGAGTTGTAACACCCACAAATCAGCATGCATGTAATTCCTGTCAGAATCCAATGCTCAGCTAGCACAACATGCCTGTCTTGAAATGGGTGGGAAATATGCAATCTTGAGCATTAATGTGCAATATTGCATTTGCTTTAGGGCAATTATTTATGTTACTTGAAATGATCTCATCCCAAACTTAGTGAGGATCAAAGCTGTTCACTTCAGCCTACTCCTGAGTTCATCTCCGTGCAATTTCACCTGTGGGTTTTAAACCTGGAGGCTGGAAATCCAATTCTCTAAACTTCCTGGTGGGCATAATGCTTACTACTGACCATAGGCCCAGAGGGGATCAGAAATAAGTAGTAGGAAACATTTGCAGGCATAGAAGGCATGAAGTTAAGGACTTATCTTCGTATTTGCCTCTATCAGCTGCTTTATTGCATAGTTTGCACCAACTTAGACTTTCAATGTCTACATTGGGAGTAAGGCCAACTTCTACTCCCTGCAAAGCCAGTCTGCTCACATGCACACTTACATTACCTCTTGATGCACTTATGTATCACCACTGCACTGGTCTCACTAAGTTTAAGGCACAGAATAATTTTGCTAAATAGATAAAATGTCGACATGGTGAGGAAACTAAGGCTATTCAGTTAAGGACCGTTCCTTATTTCACTATCTATGTTACAACTAGTGGCTTTTTTCCCCCCAACATTCCCTCTTGGGGTCCACCAGCATGGATCACACCTGCTTGGCTTTGTCTGGGGTCACATTCACAGACAGTAAATGTGGACAGGCTAAATGTGAATCTAAGGGAATCTCACATCAGGGCTGAGAATACCAAAAGACACTGTGCAAGTAAATGTGCCTTCTGTTAAATTCAGTCACTCTCTCATGCTTTACTCCCTGTGGAAATCTTGGGTGACATTATAGAGCAACGTATATAAGAAAATTTATATAATAATATAATAATTTGCACCATGGGAAGTTTTTGCACCAGGAGAGGTTTAGGTTGGATATTAGGAAAAATTTCTTACCCAAAAGTGTTGTCAAGGCCTGGCCCAGGCTGCCCAGGGCAGTGGTGGAGACCCCATCCCTGGAGGGGTTTCAAAGCCATGAAGATGTAGTGCTGAGGGACATGGTTTAGTAGTGACTTGGCTGTGCTGGGTTAAGAGTTGGACTCTATGATCTTAAAGGTCTTTTCCAACCTAAACAATTCTATGAAAATTAACAATCTTAACAGCAGTGAACATCTTGAAGTGTTCTTGTTTCTTCTTCCCAGTGATAAACAATGACAGCTCAAGTCAAACTAGTTTCCATAACTGGTTTATGTTTTAAAGAATTATATCAAACCTTGCTTCGTTCAGGAGTCATGGTATTCCAATTTTCCACAACATTCTTGACTGAATATGATGCTCAATGGTAGTTCATCAAATAACTACCTCAATAGTTAGGAAGGTCACAGGCCAAATGGTTTGTACAAACTGATTCCAACTACAGACTCAACAGAGTAACTGAAAGCTGCATTGACACCCAAAGCTGTGGCACATGCCTTGGAGGCCACAGCGGTGACAGCTGCCTCCACGCAGGCTCCTGCTCTACCCACCTCCAACTTGCACAAGAGGAGTAACTGAAAAGATTCTGCCTCCTAAGAGTGAGGAGCAGCACATATTCCTTACTTAATTAGTTCTAGAAATGGTGTCTAGGTTTTGGGTTTGCAAACAAATGAGGGGCCTAATTCTTATTTACACTAAGACCTGTTTACAGAGCTCTATCAGTGTAAAATTTTATCATGGTAGGCACAAATGTTGCCAGATCTGGCATTTCTACTTCTGCCTTTTAAGCTTTCAGAGGAAGTTACACTATACTGTGATTCAATTTTATTGTTATTTTGCTGTCGTCTTGGGAGCACAAAATCAAACATAATACTTAAAATGTTTCCCTAGAAATGTTTAAGGAGAAAGATTTTTATTTTTAGGTTGAAAATTTAACTTGCATGTTTAACCAACTTCAAGGAAGCATCAATCATACTGGACAAGCAATTTTTAGAAATAAGATAGTTTAAAAAATTAATTCTGAAAATACTGCCAACATTTCATGATATAGACATTTTTAATATTAAAAGTAAATTGTAAATGTGTCTTTATAAACAATATGCATAAAATAGATCTGCTATACTAAGTTCTCTCTCTTTAAATGCTGTTTCACAGTAATTTCTTAGGTATGCAAAGTTTTCCCTCAAAGAAATAGTGCAATCTGAAGAACATACATTATGTCAGCGAATTAGAACTACTATGGTCATTAATATAAGTCTTTATAGATTTCTTGTAGGAGTGGATGAAGACTCATATCTGTTTCCGTTTTCTTTATTATTTGCAACAGCTGCACATGTTCCGTTACAATCTGTCTGAGGTCCGTCATTTTCTGAAGCAACTTTGCAAACATCTGTGATGATTCTGGATGATTCAGTTTTAGCTGGAGCTCCAGAGCTTGCAAGAGATTGTCTTGTATATCTTCAATGGGCTTCACATTTAACAAACCTGGGCGATCTAGGAAAAAAAATTGAGAGTTTCTAGGTTTATGAAGAATATGGAAATATCGATCTCATGTATTAATTTCTTAATGATCTCTTAGTATAGTAAGCATTTACATATGCAATTCCTGAACTGTTTGACATTTTCTTAGTGTATTTATCTGTAAGATTTTAGTAGAATTTGCTCAAAAGTTTTGAAACAGTTCAAGCATTTGTGTGGTGCAGATACAGAGGTAGATTAATACAATACTACAATGCATTTCCCACAGCAAACTAGGAGTGTTTGTGGAAAGGAAGAGTGAGATATTGTTGGGGGATAAACACTGCATCAGGATTTCAGTTTGGAAAATCAACATATAGTCAGATGCATTTTGATGTAGTTGCTACCTTTAAAAATGTTTCCTGCTAAGGTGGATGCTAACCTATCAAAAAGAAAAAAAAAAGCATAAAGTCAATTTCTGCAGTCATAATAACCTGGGAGATTTCAAAATCACAGATTCAGTCCTTCTCCACACCCAGGTTGCAGTTGCTATTAAGAATTCTCATGAGAGCTTTTAGCACCAGTTCATCAGCTTAGTCACAGGTGCTTATGGGCTCATGCCAACAGAGAGGAATCTGGGATAGATGTTTATAAACAAAGCCAGCTACTTGCACTGCCACAGCTGGGAGTCCAGAATTACCTTTGACATATCTTATTCTTCAGCAAGAAGCAAACTCTTTTTTAACCATTATTATCTGTCATAATAATAGCTATTCTCTTATTTCTGTCTGTCCCCAAATACTTTCTTAGAGTGGTTGCAACTATTACTTAACATAATCTGTACCATTTGTTTTCTAAATTGAGGTAATAAATTATTTGATTCTACAGCCATGGAAGTTAATAAAATTGCTTAACACTATTAAATCCTCAGATATGACAATGACCACCAGTAATTTGTTACTGCTAAACTACTTTATACTGGGTAACACATCTTGATTATCAGAATACTCCATAAGAAAACAGTCAATAATTTCAATAAAAATTGCTGTGTATCTATGAAATTAATTTCTCAGGTTGACCAATAAAAAGCAGTGCCTTAAATTACTTCCCTAAGGCAATATTTTTATTTTAGAAAGGACAAGAGGCTGATCTATATGAAAAATGTAAAGAATAGGTGGTTATTTCCTGTGATCTTTGTAACCTTTCTGTGCACCCAGTTCTCCTAACTCAGCTTGGCTGATGTTGCACACTAGAAAAAAAGGGCTGAGAGAAAACAAAGCTCTTTCTAAATACATTGGGGTTTTGCTTCATGGAGAAAAAATTGCACTCTAAACTAAAAGGCAAAGTTGGCACAAAACCAAATGAGTATACACAAGCCATGAATACATGTAGATCACTGATTAGGAAAGGAGAGAGAACCCTCCAAGAGGTGAGGCTTGGGGGGAGTTTTTCAGAAATAGGAAATCAAACAGCAAACTTGATATTTTCTTGATGGTGGTTTTATGAAGTGACTGCTTTCAGATGTAGCTGATGGGACTCAGTAGCCCATTTGGCCATTCTTTCTATTTGGTATTTCATGCTAATAAGCTGTTCTTGCCTTGCAGAGATCACTTAGTGGTACCGTTCAGCTGATAACAGCATAAAATATGGCACAGAAAGTCTGTCTGTAAGTATCTGAAAGTAGAAAATTGTCTCCCAACAAATGTATCTTTATTAATTTCCTTTGGCAATATTATCAAGTAGCTTTATAAAAATACTTAGAGAATTTTGATAAATTTTAGATGTTTATTTTTAGATTACCTAAATGCATTGCATGCACTGCACCATCTGGATGGTTGCCTTCTTTATATCTTTAGAGAATTCCCAAATTTTGATGCTTCAAAATTAATTTTGGCTTTGGGTAGCGATAGATTTAAATTTTACTTCTGTGTTGCAGATGAACTCTGAACTAGCTGAGTATGACTCAGTGTACAGTGATAGAAAAAATTCAAAAAACACAAAGATTGTGGCCTTCATTTCCTCTGAGATTAATCTCAATTTGCCCCTTGCTTCTTTTATGGTGGGAATTCTTAGGGTGTGAGTTTTTCACAAGTCAAACCCATTTCAAACATTGTGCTCCCCAGCATGACTTCGGAGTCCAGGAGGCAAACCCAGGAGATCAATGCTTAGTCCAGAACTTACCAAGGAGCACCCTGAATTCAGGTGCCCAAGGTCAGCTAAATTTCAGTGAGACTTAAGTGCCTAAAATCCTCAGGCTCCTTTCAAAAACCCAGTCTAATGGTTTAATAATGAGCCAGTGGAACTAGAGAGATGACTATGACAGAAGCCTAGGAGATCATCAGATGTTATTTTTAAATAAGTCAATTCAAGAGGAAGGAAAATTCCCATTGAAGGCAAGAAGAATTTTTCATGAACGAGAACTTCAGGATATGGTCATCATTTTTTGGGTGTTGATAGTTTGCTATACTTTCTCAGTAAAAATTTATTACAGACGAAAATGTTCTTTATGTTCCAAGAAACTTATCTAAATCAGAAAAAAAAAAAAGGAAACAAGAGTCAAAAGCTTTAACATAGAGATGTTATGGTATATTTCAAGTTGTTAAGATGCTCTTAAATATATATGCTCCAGACTTGTTGGATTACTGTACTGAAAGGTGTATTTTGTGCAGTAAAGGAGCCCCAGATAGAGATGGCTTGTAGGAAAAAATACAAAGGAAATTATTAACATTAAGCCCTGAGAAAAAATTAGATAGAGAATAAGAAGGAACAGAAATGGCAGTAAACTAGATGTGACACTGTGGTGGGGGTGGTTGAAGAGGCTAAAAAGAATTGTCCTGTGAAAGCTCCCAAAGAAAACTGCAAAGGGAGCTGATGAGGGAAGTGAAAGACAAAAACAAATGGTTGTAGCAAGACAATCTTATGATACAATGAAATTAGGTTACAGAAAGCCAAAGGAAAGAGAGGTGAAATGAGTAAGGTGGGAGATAATTAAAAGAGAATTGGACACGACTTTTAAACCTCTCTGATAAAGATCGATGACTGAAGTTCAGCTTTTTTATGTGCAAACTGCCTTTTATCCATCCAGACTATGCCAAGAGAGTACTGTGTTTCTCTTTTTATTATTACTTTTCTTTAACCATTTTTTCTTAAGGTTTTCATTCATTGTCATATGGCTGTTTCATTTGGTTTGAAAATTCTGCAGAAAGCTGTTCTAAGTAAAAAAATGTTCACAGTGACTGGGAAAGGCTAGTAGCCCTGTAGTTTCGAGTGCCAATAGTACGACTGTGTAAATCGATGTTTTATGCTATCTCTGGGAAAAATATTTTGGTTTTTAATTTACTTACAGATTTGGATACTTCTTTGATGTTCCTAACAATAATTACAATTATTTTTCTGTTCCTCACATATGAAATTGCCATCTGCATGCCTTTACCCTTATGTTTATATTTTAATGTCTTTTATTAAGTGCATTTTACATTTAAATACACATTCTAAAATCTTACTATGGTAGAGCAGGCAAAAAGATATGGCTAACTTAACAACTGTGCTGCTCCTTTTGCTGAGGCAGATATGACTCAGCAGCAGTTCAAGATTTTTCTTCTGAGAGTGTCACATGCATTGTAGTCACCAGTGCTTTTGTTTAAAGCCCACAGTGATTACCTGAAGTTCTTGCTGTTTCTTTGTTCTTGCGTTTCTTTGTTCTAACAGGTTTGCTAGAGCAGGATTTGGGCTATTTCTCGGTACTATTCTGTGATAAAACTTCAAATTTTGCTGACCTCAGATTGTAGCAAAATTATTGAATATATGTTTAAACAAGCAGCAGTGATTCAAAATTTACTGTAAAGAACACACTCAGAAAGAAAGAAAAAATCAATGTAGCAACATTTTTGAATCTACTACTCTGACTATGTGTTGACTAACAGCCTGGATCTTTACAGGTATATACCCTACTGCAATTCCCAAACACCAATATATCCTAAATGCTGCAGAAGATAATATACACAAGTTCAAGTCCATCTCTGGTATGTAAACATGCTACAAAAATACCTTTTGAGGTTTTTCTTTGTTTGACAAAAACCTGCCCGATTGAGTTTACTCTGTTTATAAATTAAATTTGTGGATTAACCCAAAAAGGCTTTGGACTATTTATCTTTCCTTGCCAAACACAGACATCCAACTTCTTCTCCTTACACCTTCTTATGGTAGACTTATTTTCAGCTCAGGTATATATTTTTAAAGATGCTTTAGGTTCTTTAACATGTATACCCTGGCAGTCACTACTGTCTGAGGATATGCCTCAGTGGCACAGAGGAAAGCACAGGGAGGAAGAATATCTCCTTTAAAAAATTTCCCAAATCTCATCTTACCAAAGTATAGTTTTCAAACTTATCATAAAAATGTTGTAATGTGAGTTTGGCATTGCTGTTAGTGGCATAAAGCATTTATTTTTTTAAAAACAAGGTAATACCCTAATACTCACA
>VYZX01016966.1:6555-39632 GCA_013401335.1 Brachypteracias leptosomus | reverse complement strand
TAGAATTTCTTTGCCATTTATAATATTGGTTTAAAGCACAATAGAGAAACATTAAGAACAACTCTTCAGCTTTGTAATAATGAGTTCGGCATAACATTTGGAATCATTGAGACGGGGCGAGGCTACACTGAGCAGCTCAGAAACAGTACAATGATTGACTGTGGAAGTGGGAGTATTTTCATTTTGTTGCTATTACAGTGAGTTATTATCATTATATGGACATTTTGTCTTTTTACATGTAACCAAAAGCAACTGTTTCATTATCAAAAGGCTGAACGGTTTTATAGGATTTCTGGCAAATTTCAAACATCTCACAACTAAACGCTTTCTCCATATAATGTTCCAGCTGGTATGACCTTTCTCTTTCGCTTCTCTCTTTTTCCTTTTAGAGCTGCATAAAAGCTAGCACCCATGGAGCCAGCAGAACTAACGTAGTTTCGCTGGGCACTGACAGATTCACTTCAAATTAGAGCATTTGGGTAGGGTGGGGTTTTTTTGTATCACAAACTGGTTTTCTTTTTAAGATATTTGTACACAGGATTTAATGAAGTGACTTAAACATTACAGTATTCCTGCAGCTGGCAAAGTCCTTGAGGTAATACAGACAGGTTTTGAAATCCTATTTTCAATTAAATCACCCTGGTTCAATATTCATATAGTTCTTACAGAAATTAAGTTTTGTAAGAACATATCTCTTACAGAAATGAGAGCTTCTGAGACATCTGAGAAATAGGATTTCAGTTCCACACCACATATTATAGTTCTACAGCATGCATACAGTTCAATATATATCATATCTGACTGTAAATTCCATTATAAAAGCCATTCTCTAGCTGGCAGCAAAGCTTAGTTGTTTTCAAAATATGAACTCAGTTTTTATAAATAACTATTATGCTTTAAAAAAAAAATATTCTGAATAAAGATAGTGAGAGATCTTTATTATTGAGAACTTAAAGGATTTTTCTAGAAAGGACTGATTTATATTTATATGGTTTTGTTTCAGAGTTATTTAAGAATTAACTACTAAAATTTGGTGGTTCTGTACAGATCTCTGTTCACAAATTATTCTTAAAAAAAAGACTTGTTGATAAATCTGGTTCAACACAGTCAATTTTTTTCTGTAGATCACTGTCCCTCTGAGATCTACAGTGTAAAATTAGTTATCTGATACCAATTTCCTCTCATGTAAATCAAATGTCACTATAGCAGACCTACCTTTTCAGATTACAAGTTCCCTTTTTTCAATTAGGAGTGGATTTTGAGAGGCCTCTTTCTCCTCTGTCAAACTTCATTATATTAGAAAATGTAAAATCTTGCTATGTTTTGTGTAGTGCCTTAATAGGCTTGTATAATTTCTCTTCCCCCATCAAAGCCAACCAAAACTATACCAGTAATATATTTTCCTCTCCTGAATTAATTCAGAGTCCTCAGGGATCACTGTGTTCAAAAGTTTGCACAAGAAAACGTCTTCTGGGAACTGTACTTGTTTAAAGTGGATTTAGTCTAATAAACCATATATTGTGATACCACTTTTTTACGAAACGAAGCACAATGCCAGAAGTAGCTGTACATGATTTTAACTGAAGATGTACATAACAATGCACTCTTGACAGAATGTTTGCTTTTAGAACAATAGCATGTGGTGGTTGTGTTTGCTTAAAATAATTTAATAACAAAATACTCTGCGTTGCTCTGTGGAGGATCTGAATTCAGAACATTCAGCACATTCCTCCCATTGATATTGGCAGTACCATCTAAAACCAAAATACACACAAATCAGTAGGGGAAAAATTTTCTTCGTGCAACATCACTAACTTGATAGTAGTGGCCAGAGTAAAAGACCTTCAGTATGTCCTGAAATGCATATCTGATATTTCAGATTCTCTTTGGAAAGGATTCTAAGTGAACTGAATCTGGGTAGCAGTCACTAATTCACAAAATAGAATAGCTACATCACCTCAAAATCATATGGAACATACTGACTGTGTCCAAAAAAAGCTGAAAATTTGGTGTCTTTTTAAATTAAGTGTTAATCGCATGTTATTTGATACCTGGGTTTCCGATTCATGCTTTGCTCAAAGCATATTGCATAAAGACTCCTACAAACACAGAAGCTTAGGAAATCCAAACAGAGCAGACACACAATGCCCGCTTTCCTCATGCATGAGGAAACCATCATTTTCCTGATAAATCCATTCTTTTTTTTCCCCCCTTTTAAAGGCAAACAAAACCTTGCACAAATGTAAAACCACCAACAACAATAAAAAAAACAACAGCGTAACAACCCCATAAGCCAAATTCCACATATATTTTGAAATTGTTATGGAGTCAAAGCTATTTGTGTACAATTAGCAAGCCACACAATCTAATTGCAGGTTTAAAAAACCCTCACACAGAATTTTAACCTTTAGAAGCTCTTGCCAGTGAAATTCCACACTTCCTGTTTTCAGAAAGATAGTCTGATTTTGTTTTCTAACCAAATGAGCTGCTGATTCAGCAGGCATTTCCAGCTCCATCTTTAATATCAGGTCACTTACATTTTCAGTTTCTGCCATAAACTGAAAAAAGGGAAACAACATCAAGAAAGCTGAAAATTAATAAAAAACTATGTGTAAATAAACTCACTCCTGTCTTGTAGTGCTGAGCACTTTCTTATCTGCTCAGGAATTAAAAATGTCAGTCTATTATATAAAATATCATGTTAAATGAGACAGAACTTACCTCCACTTAGTATAATGACAGCTATAAATATTGCCAGGTCACTGTCATCTAATTCCAGTGCATTGAACTTCACAGCAAACTCAAACTTGGGTTCCATAAAGTCACAAAAAGGTTTTCTCAGGCTCTTCAGAAACTCCCGTGTCATGAATCCTTGTCCATCAGATATAAGAACTCCATCTTTATTCATCAGGGAAGCCAGGAGAGTATATATGATCTCATGGACCCCGTATTTCAGGAGAGTTACTTGATCATTCAGGTCAAGATTCACAAAACCTGGAATGTTCTTCGCAAATTCTGTAATCTCCTGCACCGCCTCCACTGAGCGAAACTGGCATCTCTGGAAAATGCGGATTGCTACTTCTTTGTTCTCCTCCTGCAGTGGTGACACATGCTTGCACTTGATCTGATCTTCTACTATCATTAAAGAGTTCATGTCATAAATAACAAATGGCTAAAAATAAAAGCAAAAGACAAGTTACTTTCAAATGTCCTTTCCATGAATGTTTGAATCCTGGGGAGCTGAAGTATCACACAGAGGTATAACTCATCAGAAAACACTCAGAAATCTGTGAGGGATATATCAAGGGTAGTTGACCCCAAAGAGTTAAATCTTCATAAACCTATTAAAACATATATCCTCACAGTGTTAAAATGATTTACAGAAAGGACTAGTAGCTCCTAAGGACTTCTCACATGTTCCGTGAACCCACATGTTAAAACTAGGACTTTGGCTGGTACTTTTTTTAATAACTGGGGGAGTGGAGTAAGGAATAATATTTTAATATGTCTATGATATTTGCCTTTATTTGTTTGTTTGTTTTACAGAAATTCTGCAACACCAGAATTTGAAGTTTGAAATGCTTATTAACAAAAGATTAAAATGTTACTCCTTTTACCAGAATTTTAATGACTTCTATAAAAGAGAATCTAGTAAGTGTACAGTGACATGTTTGAACTTCTGATGATATAACTTCTTTTTTGTGGAAAGACAGAGTATATTCACTTTTTGATTATTTCACATACTGCCATCTCCTTTTCAAGTTCTATCCTTATAGAAAATACTGCAAGTAATATCAACTTTATGATATCGATCATCTGATAAATTTAACCTTTTGCTGTTAATTCCTTTCAAAATAACAAAGTTAGGATATAGTTAAACCCAAACAACTTGTACATGGGAAAGAAAATACAAATAGCACGATACAAACTAGAGCAGCATAATTCAGAACACAAAAATTAGTCTGACTGTGAAATAAACTCAACAGGAATAAATCAATTTTGAAAGCAGATTAGAAAAACTAGTGCCAGGAAAACTTAGGATCTGGAAACAATGCTTCAGAATATGCAGAAGAAGTTCCTGGTTTTAAAGATATGGTTAAGTGAGGATTTTTTGAATTTACCTTAAGGAATTTTTTCCCTAGTCAATAAATGACTAAATAGTTCATTGCTGCACTGAACAAATATCTACTGACAAATGTTTGTTAACATACTTGGTTAATTAAATACAAGGAATTATATACCAACAATTAGACTAGAGACATTCATTTTTTAATTAAGATTCTTTATGATTACAGATTCTAATGCCCTATTCTTATGGGTGCTTACTCTCATGCTTCATATTCACTATCCACTGCAGAACAGCTTATAAATAACTGAAGCCTTCTTAAACATTATCAGCAATCCTCTCCCCGAGAATCAGCTTCCAGACACTCCTAAAATTTGACTAAATCAGTTTTGAGGTCCATGCAGTGCTAAATTACTATGGAATTTTAAAAATTGAGAATAGCTACTTTCTTTAGAGTCCGGCAGTAAAGAGGATATTGCCCATAGGTGCTTATCACCACCCACCAGCTAGAGGTTACTACTCCCACCTCCCATAGTTCTGCAGGTGAAGACAGTGGAGGTGTTTGCTCATCTGTTTCAGGCTGAAACTAAATGGAGTGTGAGCTATGACACTACATTTCCACTTGTACTGGGATTTCAATGTGAAACTCAAAAAATATACCACACTAAGAAAAGCCAGGAGGATAAGGTATTTTTCAAGATGTAATGGTATTTTAGTAGCAGAAAAAACATTTCATACATGGCTGTACATACATATATGCAGAGCAGCAAACCACACACCAAGTGATTTCTATGCCAGCTTCATAGAACCTCACAGAACAGAAGTGGGATTTGTGGGTACTCCTGGGATCTCTGACACAAACTTGCTAGATTTCTAAACATGTCTAGAAAAATGGAAGATGAGAACAATGTAGTTAACCCTGCCCAAAATTCTGTCATGTTCCAGTGTGCACAGTGGACAGCTACAGAAAAAAGGAGTGGGGTTCCTGGAGATGTTTTTAGGATGAAGAGGAGTAAACAAGATATATAATTACACACCCCACTTCTGTTCTGTTTCCCAGTGCAGGGAACTGTTATTAAGAACACACTAAAAAAAAAAAAAATTGCTGTATTAATTCTTTCCCAGAAACCTATGTTTCTGATATAGAGAGGGAACTGCGGAAAGACTTGGAAAAGCAGTGACCCTCAAGTGGACTTAGTATATCAGCTTTCTGCAGAATAAATAAACTATAAGAGTTTGAACATTGAATACTCCATGATGAACAGTAACTTAAATTCTAGAGTGTCCACCATATCTGAAGTTTTTATGTGAGGGGTACAACCAAATTAGGGGCAATATTTAAATTATGATTTTAACTGCCTTTAGAGAAAGAAAGCCTAAAGTACTACCATATTCTTTCCTGTCTTTGAAATTATTAAAGAAAATAAAATACAGTCTCTGTTGTAATCCTGACAATAAAATTTGTGTTGATGATTCTAGAAAATATATTGAACTAAGAGTTGTGAGTTTTGGAAAATTATTTTGCTCTTTAGGTATCAAAATAGTGACAAACTTTAAAATCTGTTACAATCATCAAGTCTTATTTGTTCTCCTTCTTGCTGATACAGAAGATTGTTATGATTGCCAGTGAAGTTTCCAAATATCCCACAAATACACATATCTCTATTCCTTACTTTTCAAAGATTTTCTTGTACATTCTCCTAGAATTTAAATTGTACCAATACAGGATACTGATCTGATTCAAGATAACCCAGTAAAATTCATGAAGTCATCAGAGCATCATAAAAACAAGCTAGTGATGGTGCTGGTACTGGGAATTGTTTGACACTTACAAGAAAGAGTATTCCTTTGGGTACAGCTAGTACTGGCAATGTGCTGCAATATGGATGCTTGAATAGAATAGCAACCAATTCCTGACAGCCTGATGGTCACCTTAAACAGATAGTGTGGAAGATAACCTTTGGCAAAGGAGAAGGAAAACGGGAAGAGTGGATCAGAGAACACAAAAAGGTTAAGATGACCTTCAAATTCTTGTACTGGCTTCAACTATTTTATTAGGTGAACTTGGAGTTTTTTCAAATAATGTTTACTTATCCTATCTAAAAACATTTCCTGTGTTTCAGATACAGCTTGAAATATGTAACTGCCAACAGCAAAGTTGCTTTTTTTTTTGAAGATGTGTTGTCAATGTGGTAAATCATTTACTCGAAAGAAAAAAAAGAAAACAACAGAGGGAACTAACTGATTTGTCTGTCGTCTTTCCTGTCAAGATCGCCCTCGCCTTGGCTTTGGTCAGAGGGAAGGACTTTATGTATGAGTCATACAAATGCTTGGCAAGTGCTCGTAGATCAGCAGATTCGGGATTTAACTGGTCGATGTCGCTGGAAATCTCTGCCAAGAGCTTCTCCTTCTCCGCTTGTGGCATTCGCCCAAACCTGATGGCTGAAGAAGATGACAAGCAATTACTATAGCTACAGTTGCACCTAAAAAAGCATATTTGAATAGCTTGTTATGTCACCTTTTGTTATGAACTCTTGAAGGTTTTATCAAAAGAGTACTTAGGCAAGTAAGAAAAATATTCTTTTCTCCAGTAATAGAGGCAAAACATTTGAAGTGCTTTAAACAAACAAATCTCAGAGAAGAAATAATCTATGTGCCTGAACAGCAAGATTACAATATCTTGCTTGGAAATGCAAACCTGACAGAGCTGGTGAAAACCACTGATTCTACCTCCAAGCTAAATAAAATGTAAAGAATCTTTAAGATATTAAAATTCTGTTAGCTTAGGGTAGGAACCCCCTTTCAGCCTTGTATTTTTTTTTGGCAAATCACCATATGGATCTCAGATTCTTCAGTTGTTTAGAAACAAAACACTCACATGCCTTGCAGGAATAAATTCCTAAATAGTTCAACAGAGCTTAATGTAGCAAGTGTTATAAAACGTTATCAAAAGAATTAAGGAATGAGAAAGAAGGTTTTCCAGGGAATTAAAAAGTCAGAAAAAGTTCAGTTCCTCACAGTAACTATGAAAGAACAGGAGATGGTTCTACCTAGTCATACGATCTCACCTTTGCTCAATACCAACATAAAGCAGGCTGTAAACCTCCTGCTTTTACTCCGATGTACTTACTACCCAAGACACTTTATTCATATAGAAACTGACTCGGAAAATGTTTCAAATGAGCCATCAAGACCAAGACTGATTTGTTATATGATATTTCAGTAAACAGAATTGGTTTTATTTTATGAAAACAAAACAGAACAAAAGAGCATCCAAACGAAAAAAAACTAGAAGTAAGAAATAAAAGTTTGCATTTTGGCCTTAGGAGGAAATAGAAATACTAAAAATATTTTTTCAGCTATTAGTGTCTTCTCTGGTTAAAGTAAAAGTCTGTTAAGATCATACATATAAATGATTATACTAGGGATGCTTATTTGGGAAACAGTCACTTTTCCTTTTATGAGTTTGTTTGCAGTGTGCTAATGGACAAAAATGACACTTTTTTTCAAGATTAAATGATTGTGCCTGGAAACATAAAACCCCCCATTTGTCATATGCTATATTTATTGATCGATTTTATTATTTCCTGGCTGCAGAAACAAGGTTGTTTATTTTTACAACTGTACTACATTTCTCTTTCAGCAAATTTAATCTCTGAATGATGCATGCTGTATATTTTATATTTTGTTCAGTATTCACAGAATTAACACACCAGAGTAAAATTCATCATGAAAGGAAACTTAGTTCAATAGGTACAAATTAATATATTCTACCCTTTTTTCCCCAGGAAAATGTCTGTTGCTTATAATTCTTTCATGTGGGAAATTCTGAATAATTGCCAGCTGATATTTGGTTTGGATCATATATACCATGGCACAGGTATTTTTTTCTCCCTCATGGGAAACTAAGTATTCTTAATCAGCTACTAACAACAGTCTTCAAGGAGGCATCACTGCCCACCTTTCTTCTGAGAGCAAAATGTTTAAAGAAAAACTATTAACTTCATATCAGTTCATATAACATACTGTAATGGCTACAAGAGACTGACATCATTCTGTACAGAAGTAATATGAATGGATGAGCATATGGCAGTGACAGTGATGTATAAAACAAAAGGGGAACTCATATTTGTACTAAATAAATAGATGAAGAAATCAGCATAACTACCAAGGAATTAATTCAGCTACAGATGCTCCATGAACACTGTCAATCAAGACCACTTGGATATTTTCATTTTGCAGTTAAAATGGATTCACTCACTATTAAAAATTCTTATTTGTAGTTAACACAAATCCTCTGGGTTTTTTTAAACAAACATATATGGATATTGTTCACATTAAACCCAAAATACTAATATCTGAATTTTAGACATTTTTGAAAATGTGAAAAGACTGAAGTATGAGTATTTAATGAAGTAAATAGATTGAATGCTCACTGAGAATATTTTGTAGCATTTACAGATTTTTTTTTTCTGATATTTAAGGACTGATTCAATAAAATAATCAAACTGTCAGCAACATAAAAAACCTAAACATAGTATTACATACATATTGTAAGAAGGTGTTTCAGGGACAGCACATGTAACTAAAATGTGGGGTCAAGAAGGTGAAGTCTAGCAAGAACTCTCAAACTATTACAGTGGACCTTTCAAACTGGAAAGAAAGCAAAGCAAATATTAGTCTTATGTAAAGGACTGTTAATAAAAAAGGGAGATCAGTCACCCATTTCTATAAAATCATAGAATCATAGAATTGTCAGGGTTGGAAGGGACCTTAAACATCATCTAGTTCCAACCCCCCCGNACCTTGCACTTGGCCTTGTTGAACTTCACGAGTTTGGCATGGGCCCACCTCTCCAGCCTGTCAAGGTCCCTCTGGATGGCATCCCTTCCCTCCAGCGTGTTGACCACACCACACAGCTTGGTGTCATTGGCAAACCTGCTGAGGGTGCACTCAATGCCACTGTCCATGTTGCCAATGAAAATGTTGATCACTTCCAGAATTACACGGAGTGAAATTTATTACAACTTCTTAACCCTTATTAAGAAATACTGAGGAACTCTAAGAAACATGTCCATTGAGAGATTTCACAATCGTATCAGGAACTAGGTGCCTTGAGCCAGAAAAAAGTAGGATAAATACTACTTGTAAACTAGTTTGATATTTTATATACAGAATAATGTTATATTTATAACATTATATATAATACCTTTACAGTATGTTTACAATCACTTAGATATCCCTAACAGCTTGATGTGAATTCTATAAGATCATTCTGTACACACACAAACTCTAAGTATTGTGGAACTGGAGCTTGACTGAACACCAGTATGAGATATGATTCTGGGGTGGGCCTGTTCTTGAGCGTTGGAGTTTGCCGAAGGGAGTTTATAATCTGGAATCTCACTGGCTTAAGACTCCTTTTCATCAAGGTTATTTTTACAAACAAGGGATTAAAAAAAAAAAGGACAGTATATTGCTTCCCCTTCCTATGTTTTAATATTTACTTAGCTCTAAAATAGTTTATACACTTCCTCAAGGCATTAAAAACAATGGGAATTTATTTTCTTTTTTCCACCTTTTTTTCAATTGAGTATCTAATGGAACATTCTTAATTACATACCACAGTGCATGTATCAGCTATGACACTGATTTCTGTTTGATTAATCCAGAGATTTTATTGAAAAGATCAGGGATTTTCAAAACAGTGATTGTTTTGTCAGTAGAGAGTAGCTGACTAAGCTGCATAATTGTATTCTTTCAAAGAAAAGACACCAGACTGGTAACAAACACCTTCCCAGAAATTCATACATGAGTGAATAGACTAGTGCCTGTTTTTTTAAGTAGGTTTGCCAGAATTGAGGAGGATAGTTTCTTTTTTAAAACTTATGGCAGTTTTCCACATAACTGTATCTATGTGTAGTTGCACTGATACCGCCCATATAAAATAAGTTTACTTTCACTTTTGAGCAGAAAATGACAGCGAAGCCCCTATTCTACACCCAGGCTGCTGTCCAAGAGTCTCTTGGAAAGTAAATTACAATATTCATGCTAGCAATTTGGTGTTGCTAAAAAACATATTGCTTGTTGTTTAACAGCTCTCTGTTAAAAGCACTGGTGTAGAATTTATAATAAATGACAATTTAGATTGTGTTGATTTTTTTAAGGGAAAATAAGGTTGGCTAAGGGTGTTACAGCATCACAGTTCTGGTGTGCTTTTCTATTCCCAGCAAAGGATAGCCAATTACCTTTGCAAAGTAGGCATGTGTGATAAGCCCTAGTGCTTCTAATATAAAGTTATTTGTATTAATTTACAGATTGCATTGGACTTCATCATACTGTTAATATTTCATTTACTATTAATAGTTCTAGAATAGATGCCTTCTTTGACTTATAATTTATATTTAGTTTGTTTGTGATGGTAATACTTATTTTCCTGAAAGTGCTTTGAAATGTGCATCAAAAGTTCTGTAAACTCCCAAATATTATTCATTACATTGCTATGTGCTTCAGTGCTATGTGCTTCCTTGTCAGAATCAGATCCCATTTTGTTTCCATGTGCTTGGGAATTTCAATAATTTTTATATATACAGCCAAAAAACCTCTGTGAACGTTAATGTGAAAACAAAGTATTGTCTTCACTATGCTAAATTTCATGAATGCAAGCACCCTTATGTATAATCTATTTTGGAGTTAAAGCCCAAAGACATGGAGGAAGACTATATCAAATGATAATGATTAAAGCTGCATGGAAATTTGCTACTATTTTCAAGGAATGTTTGGCAGAAGTTTGGCATGGGGCCTCATGATGCTAATTTTTCTATGAAGATCAGATTCCTGTTTTCTTTTTTTAAAAAAAATTATTTAAAATTCCTTCTGTGTAAATGAAAAAGAGGAAAAAAAACCCCACAAGCAAGAAAAGGCATAAGTACTACTGCCAAAGGTGACACTGAATTACGTAGCAAGTCTGCTAAAATGCTGAGATACTTTGAAAGAAAATTAGCACGTGTTGTTATATAGGTTATAAGTATTATGTCCTATTCTTGAATGTTTGTGTGCTGCGTTCAGAGTTAGCTAGGACAAACGAAGCTTACTCATAGGACGGAAAGCTATTACATTGATGTCAAATCAGACCAAACTACCTGTAGTTATCAAAGAATGCATTAGCTGATTAGCTAACCAAAGGGCTAGAGCAGTGGGGAGGAGGAAGGGAGTGTTACCTCTTGCTGGCCTAAAGCACCCACCCTTGGTTTAAGAACCCACTGCAGCTGGTAGGATTGCCAGCTCTCATATCACACCTCTATCAGCTGGGCAAAACAGCCACTGATATTAGGAGAGTTTGCATTTAGTGGACAGGACAAAGTCTTCTACATACATGAACAGACTTCACCACAAATGGGAATGAGAACTTGCTCTTTCCCATACTATAGGAATCCTCAGGGTGTATCTTGTTGCCTGCCATCATAATATCAGACTTTGACATAAAATAATTTGGCAACAATGCAATCCCTCGGAAATCACAATATTTTCTCGTGCTTAGTGTGTGCTTGGGGTAAAGTTTGTTATGCATCTTTATTTTTGTATGGGCTTTATATTTATTAGCAATCCATTATTTCCGCATGTGTGTTTCTTTCTAAATGGGTGTTTTTAGGATGGATTAATAAGAGTGGGTCTCTCATGATCTACTTCTAAACACTGTCCCTATTTCATGAACATACGTGTCTTGTAAGATTTCTGGTGTAATTCATGAATTATAAAGTTTCCTAAACATAAGGTCATCAGGTCCCTAAAATATATTTTAAATATAACAATTCATTTACAACAAAGTTAGAGAGCTGTGAATCAAACATTCTTATTATATAATTTGACAGGCAAAAGTATGATTTTCTCATTTTTCAAAATTTTTTAATGTTTATAATATATTTTTAAAATATTGTATTAGTTGTAGCAGATTCTCTTCAACATTTATTAACATTGCAGGCAAAATCTGTGGCAAAATTCAATTTTATGGTACTAGTCTAGTTGTTTCCTTTGGGAAAAATTATTGTCATTTGTCTCAGGGGACTGAGACAAAAGTCAGGGAAAGGTCAGATAACAGGAGGTTTACAGAAAGAATTTGAAAAGTAGGATTTTGGGTGAGAGGAGAAGAAGGAGGGATTGATGATGCTTACAGAGGTTAGGGTGGAAAAAGGAGACTTCACAGGGTGGATAAGAGTTTGCAGCATTTCTGATGGTTGAGGAAAATTTCAAGGATGAGTGGTGTCCTTTTCTGCTTCTCTCTCCACCACCCTCCTATGACCCTGGCCTCATCTTCTATTTCCCTGGACCATTTATCCTCATTGCTACTCTATGTTCTCTCTCCTCTACCTACCCTCACAGCAGGCCCAGCTTCCTTATCTCCTGGGACCCTGGGATCCACTGATGAAGGCAGGATCTGCAGGGATGGGAAGGCAGGGACAAGCCCATGAGCTGCTGTAAGAAATCTGGAAATGTGTCTCACTGCTCACACTTCAAGGGTGGAAGGGGCTCAGACGGTAATTTCATTCACAGTAATAGAGGATTGGGCAGGTTTGGGCATGTGCCTGCAGCTGGAACATATGATTTCTCTCTCCTTCAGCAGTTATTTATTTAGTTGCATTTACAATATTCTCCAAATGTCAGTGCTGTAAAACCACCAGTGAATCCAGTGAGATGCTACATTATATTCTTTGCTTTCCTGTGGAAAAAATTAGAATATTTATCCTTATGCCACGTTTTGTGGCTTGGAGAAGTCACTATGATTGCTTAGAGACTATTCAGTATAGCACTCCACTCTTCTGATTTTCTAGGTTATTTTTGAGCATAAATGAGTCCATGAATAGACTATAAAGACAATTTGTTACACTAAAAACACAGGGCAGAGCCAGGGCAGAACCTGTCTGAGTTTACTAGAGGCATGTGCCCAGATTGAGCAATTCACTGCTCCCAGAACTGATAATAAAGACATATTGCCATGCGTGTTCTTTTTCCCATTCCAGCAGTTGGGTTTATATAAATAGCACTTTTAGTAGAAGAGAAAAAAATAATGAAATGTCTAAAATAAAATAACCAAGCTTCTGCTTAGTGGTACTGAAGAATATAGTCTGAGCAACTAAGGGTTAAACACAGAGCAGCACTGGGGAAAGAGAAGGAAAGAAAAACAATATTCAAAGCATGAGAACACTACTGTCTTTCTTAACCTTCAGCTGACTGGTATGTAGCATTTATACGTGAAAAAACGTGGCTGTAGCTGCTAAGTGTCTCTTTGCACTTCCTGGTTTTGTAAATGCCCTGTTCATTTTGCAACGATACATCTATGCAGACAGTCATGCATTGGAACCCTCAGGCACAAAGCATCCACATTCTGATTCCAAGCATTTAAAATTCAGATAATTTCACTACTCAAATGGACAAACTTCAATCTGTGGATGTAACTTAAAAATGAGTCTCAGTGTCACTGGCAATATGCACCGTTGCATTTCTGCATGCTTCTTTATATAAGCATGGATCTTCAAAGGCAAAATTTAGATCTTTTTAATACATTTTTTTGTTTATAAATGATGGAGGAATTAGGATGTGTTTCATGCAATGTAATGCAGCCAGAGTGGGCAAAAAAGGCAAATTTAGGAGGTAATACTTGAATATAAAAACTATGAACTCTCTGTTAGGTGAACTTATGGTGAAAGCAAATGAAAGTGATCCTTCAAGCCCTGCGACAACCGGCTTTGCCCTTTCCTGCTCCTCTCTATGCCTGGCTCCCATATCCATGGTCCCTGATGGTGCCATGGCTTCTGCCTTGGCAGTGGCTGAACAGGAAAAAAAGGCAAGGTGAAAATTTAATTTAAAAAATATTTTTTGGGCGCTTTGTGCTATTAAGCCAGAGAGAATAGTCCTGGCCTTCCCCTTCTTGGTAGAACTGCACATTGTTCCCATTGACATAACTGGGAGCTGGGTTGCTAGGTTATGAGAGAATTTGGCATGGACCTTGAAAATAATAATAAACCCTTCTGAATTAGTATAAAAAATACCCACAGTAGCATTTCAAAATTAGATTTATTTTTAAGTGTTACTGTTGCATCCCAGGAACTTGAAAACCATATTTTCTATTAGCAAAACATTTCTCATACCAATTTACATTCACTGCATGTATTAGCTTCACAAACCGCAGTTAAGTTTTCCTCTTGGGGACAGTACACTCATTTTTTTATATTGAAAATAATAAAAGTTCTAAAAAAAACACAGAGAAATTATTTTCCCAGTCATGCTTGCAATTCTTTACCCTTAGAATTACATAATTATCTATGTTATGACATTTAATTCCTGTTTTTACTCAACTTTGCCAAAGCAAGGCAGCAAAGAATCTTCATTAGGTCTCTCTGTCCAAACATTTGTTAAGTATTTCCACATGAATTGATACGTTAATTTTAAAGCTCAGAGGGACTTTCTTCTAAATTCTATTCAAGACAGCAGTATCAAGATATGCTCAACGCCATCTGCTCACCAATTGTAAAGGCAGCAATCACAGAACCATATACAATTTTGCAAACGCCTTTGCAATCTAAGACTGCAACGTATTCAAGATGGAAACACTGCTCACAGTTCTCAGATAGGAGAGGATATTGGCCTCTGGCTGGTGGAGAGCTCAGACAGGAGTCCTAGCTATACTCATTATCTGATGAGAGGCTGACAGCTGAAGGGCCATGTTAAGAAATGCTATGCTCCTACTTCCCACACATTGGAATTTATGCCCAAATGTGGCTATCCTAGGAAGTAGAAGGACGGGTTTTTGTAAAACAGTACAGGGTCTGGCCTGGTCATTTAAAGTATGCTATGTTCTAGTATGAGGAAGTGTTAACTTAGAATCATAGAATGGTTTGAATTGGAAGGGATCATAAAGATCATCTAGGTCCAATCCCCCTGCCTTGGACAGGGACACCTCCCACTAGACCAGGTTGCTCCAAGCCCCATCCAACCTGCTCTTGAACATTTCCAGGGATGGAGCATCCACAGCTTCCCTGGACAATTAGTTCCAGTGCCTCACCACCCCCATTGTGAAAAAATTCTTCCTAATTTCTAATCTAAATCTACGTTCAAGAAGGTGATGCTAACAGTCCTTGATAAGTAACCTATGCATCAAATTCAAGCTCTTGTTATTCAGAAACTGTTGGTAAATTCTCTAGCCAGTTTTTCATTATTAAATTAATGTTTCTGCTTATAGGAAAGGAACATTTAGCTACAGTATGAAAAAGAGTCTTGCCAGAAAATAAGACAATGAACTGAAAAATAACAATTACACTAGGAATACATTCAAGTAGAACAACCAACAGCATAATGAGGAAGAATAATGGAGAGTAAAACCAACTCATATATTATATTACCTATTATATCAATAAGTGCATATCTCTAGCTGTTTGATTTTTATATTGAGAGTAATTTCCAATCATATAGAGTCTCCTAAACTCAGAGGCAATCTCTCTGATATGTATTTCTAAACTGCCTAATGTAAAGAAACAAAAGACTCTAGATGTTAAAGCAGCACATTAAGTAATTGTATTAATGATTGATGCTATTATTCAGATGAAACATCATTGTTTTAAAGTATGCTACGTGCACTTACCATTATGTGACATTCCAACGGCAAGGCACTTCTGAAACCTGCAGTACTGACATTTATTTCTGCTTTTCTTATGGATGCGGCAATTCAGATCACATCTGTCATAAATTAGCTTTAACCTGATTGTTCTTCGAAAAAAGCCCTGGGGTAAACATAAAAGCATGTAAAAGGATACAAGAAACTGCCAGTGTCATCATTTCACTTCTCTATATATACAAATCACTTTTCTGTATCAACACTGTACCCAACTTTGATTTAGACGGATTTCCAAAGGAAGCAAGGCTGATGTGATCATACTGTCACTTATCAGTGTGCTCCGGTTCTGATCTTATGAGCCATTTTCAGTCTAATTTGGTAGAGGGGTAAAAATCTCAAATAACTGGGGGAGCTTATGGGAATCAATGGAGTTTAAAGGACAGTAGACACCTAAGTTGGAAGCCCTACAGGTGTGCTGAGCATGAGGAACACTATGCCAAAGGAAGCGAAGCTTCCACTGCTCACAGGACAATTTTTCATAAAGTGAATATGACATTTTCAAAATTGAAAAGTTCACTACTACCAGTGCAGAAATTTTTTTATCAATCAAAACAAACCAAAAATTCTGCCAACAGCAGTTTATCTCGAGTAAATAAAAAAGGTTATGGGTTATCTGCTTGTTTAAATTGTCTTTCCCAACTAAGTATTTTTTATTCCATTTCAAATATTTATTTCCCCTTTTCAGCCTGAGTACTTAAAAAGAACTTATATTCTTTCATCTATTCTATTTCTTTGTTTTCACACAATGCTTAGCTAATTTAGCAATATTTATTTCTGGGTTCTATTTTCTAGGTCATTTTATTTCCTAGTTTATTTCCATTGTTTGGATATTAAAAGTTTACAAAGTATATTGGCACATGAAAAATCCAAAACCTTGGTTTCAGACTCATGGAAATTATTGCACAGAAGTTTTATGAAGCCTTATAAAGAGAGAAGTCATTATGGAAATTCACAATTCTGTCTTTTTACAGTTTAAAGACACTTTCTCAGATCACTTGTAAACAATTAATAAAGTTTATCCAAAGTTATCATCATCTGTTTCTTATAACAATTAATTTTTCCTTTCAGTGAATAAAAACAATAAAAGCATAATGGCAACTCTTATTTATGTAATTCACTCTAATTTAAATAATCAACAGCATGCTTACAGCTTTATATGTGTTCCTAATTCAGCGCTACAAATTTTATTTAATCTCTACATTGGATCTTTCCTATTAGTCATTTTCCTCAAGACATTGAAAATAGAGAAAATGAGAATTTCATATTAAACTCTGTAATATTTTTCTTTGAACTCAATGAATTATCATTAATTTATTTCTCTGGCATTTCTTGTTTCATTCTTGAGGATGGTCAATTTTTAAACCATTCATTTGTCCTTTATGTGTTATAAACACTAAATATCATTGACATAAAAAAAAGCCCGTGGAGTTTTAACGCAGAAAGATACATTCTTTATACCATTAGACTTCTCTGTAGTACCCTAGAAATGTGAAAATTGAGTAAAGAAACTCTAATCAATCAGAATAACAGTCTGAATTTTAAATTGCTCAGAGTATTGAGCTTTGGAGTTGGGCATGAGTCTGCTTTTATTGTGTTCAATCAATTCAGATTCTGCAAGTGACCTCCAAAACAGCAGGAATGAAATACAATTGCACAACTAACGAAAGTAGAAAAATTGCACAAAAAATTCTAATAGATCAGTAACGTAAATAATACAAAAAGCTCACCATATTTTTAAAAACTCCTGCTTATTAAGTCATAAAATATATGCAGTATATGTGGAACAATTTACTCTAAAACTTTTTTTAAAAAGCACAGATCTCTGATTTTACCAGGTGATCATTTAGATGAAGATTGTATCAAATCTTACTTCAGAAAAACCACATTTGTGAGCACTTACCTTACAACCCTCACATGCATGCACACCGTAATGAAATCCAGAGGCCTTGTCCCCACACACACGACATTCAATAGCCATAAGGGTGTTGGAAGACTCCTCATGAGGTTTGTTGTACAACTGAACTTTTTCTGAAAAGTAGGGTGGGGAAGGAGGCTCCATTTTGATTGCATCTGTGTATAGAGAAGATGTAAGTTAGAAACTCAAAGTATAATTAAATCTATAGAAGAAGCAGCAAGGAATATTCACAAGGAATCATAGTAAACATGGCCAGAGTCACAGGTCTGCTCCATAATACAGAATGAGTAGTAAACAAAGGATGTAAAGGGATGTAAGCTGCAAGTTGCTATTTCACTAGCTGTATATAGGCTAAAAAACCTTGAAGAAGAAGATTCTGATGTAGAAAACATTATTAGAGATTCCATTTTCTGCTCTGAAGTGTGGAACGATTTGAAGCTGTGAATATTAAAAATTTACATGTGGAGACCTCATACTTGAAAGACCTTACTTTTCTCAGTGTCTAATCTGGTGTTCACAACTGCAGGGAAACCAGAGTTTCTAATCTAGTCTAAAAAAATATTGAAGTATCTAATAGACCTAATCATTTTGCAATCAGGTGCAAAAAAACAATGTACAAAGATTGGAAACGAGGACAGGTGGCCTGGGAGGACTACTAAGAGGTTGTCAGAGCAGCCAGGGTTCAGGTTAGGAAAGCAAAAGCCCAGATAGAGTTATATCTGGCCAGGAACATTAAGGGCAACAAGAAAACCTTCTATAGATATATCAATGATAAAAGGAGGGCTAAAGAAGATGTGGGCCCCCTCCAGAAGGAAACGGGAGATCTGGCCACAAGGGATATGGAGAAGGCTGAGGTCCTCAATGACTTCTTTGCCTCAGTCTTCACTGGCAAGGGCTCTAGTCACAACGCCCAAGTTACAGAAGGCAAAGGCAGGGACTGGGAGAAGGAAGATCTGCCTGCTGTAAGTGAATATCAGGTTCGAGACAATCTAAAGAACCTGAAGGTGCACAAGTCCATGGGACCTGACGAGATCTATCCTCGAATTCTGAGGGACTTGGCATGCCAAGTTGCCAAGCCGCTTTCCATCATATTTGAAAAGT
Source organism: Brachypteracias leptosomus (assembly GCA_013401335.1). Taxonomy (NCBI): domain Eukaryota; kingdom Metazoa; phylum Chordata; class Aves; order Coraciiformes; family Brachypteraciidae; genus Brachypteracias; species Brachypteracias leptosomus. The sequence goes on along the minus strand of VYZX01016966.1, from coordinate 20,882 downwards.
CATGGTAGTCTGGTGAAGTGCCCAATGAGTGGGNCTTGGGGGTGCTGGTTGATGAAAAGCTCAACATGAGACAACAATGTGTTAGTGTAGCCCAGAAAGCCAACCATATCCTGGGCTGCATCAGAAGAAGGGTGGCCAATAGGTCAAGAGAGGTGATTCTGTCCCTCTACTCTGCTCTTGTGAGACCCCACCTGGAGCACTGCATCCACCTCTGGAGCCCCGAGCACAAGAAGGACATGGACCTTTTAGAAGGGTCCAGAGGAGGGCTACAGAGATGATTAGAGGGCTGGAACACAATTGGTCTTGTTCAGCCTGCAGAAGAGAAGGCTCAGGGAAGACCTTATTGCTGCCTTCCAATATCTGAAGGAGGCCTACAAGAAGGCTGGAGAGGGACTTTTCACAAGGGCCTGCAGTGATAGGACGAGGGGTAATGGATTCAAACTGGAAGAGGGTAGATTTAGATTAGAACTTAGAAGGAAATTCTTTACTCAGAGGGTGGTGAGACATTGGAACAGGCTGCCCAAGGAGGTTGTAGATGCTCCATCGCTGGCGGTGTTCAAGACCAAGTCGGATGAGGTTCTGGGCAGCCTGGTCTAGGGGAAGGTGTTCCTGCTGTGGCAGGGGGGTTGGAACTAGATGATCTTGGAAGGTCCCTTCCAACCTAAACCACTCTATGATTCTATGATTGAATAATATATTGTTGGATCATATGTATTTTGGACAATATAATATATAATAAAGAAATTTAGCTTTCTCCTGAGGAACACTGTTCAATTTTGGATGCATTTTAGAGATACATTTCCTCTTCTGAAAGTTTCTAATTAAAAGAGCAATTAGTAATATTTAACAGCCTCAAACAGCCAAATACAACATTTTTACATCAATCATTACTGGTCATAGAAGAAAGCTGTGACATTTGACACTATAACGTCACATCAGATCACATCTCAGGAGTGATGTAGCAGACATAGTACTACAATAAAAAGAATGTTTTTCATTTCCAGACTGGTTATACTATACAAATGAGAGTTCCTATATAAACTAGGAAGAAAAAAGAAAAGTGGAAAATTATTTAAGTAAAGATAAAGGGGGTTTATCTTACCTAAACTCTACTGCACTCTCTAGCTATGGACATTTCTAATTATACAAAGGAAAAATAAATTATTAGCTGGAAAAATGTCTTTTAATTTATTTCATAAGTAACCCAGAGGTACACAGCACCTGTTTCACTGTACAACTAAAACTAAATACCATGATTTTCCTAGCAAGAATTCCCTGAAAGTTTTCCTATATGAATTATTATGAACAAAGTGATGTCAGATCTAAGCAGGCTAAGCGGAACTTTAAAAAAGTTCCAGCCACAGCAATGTCACATTCAACTTTGAGCAGGAACACAGTAACAACTTTAAGAATAGGTCTCTTCCTTTCTTAAAAGGAGAGTTATGTTTGATTTTTTTTTTATTTTAACTGGTAAAAGAGCAAAATTTTTCATTGTATAAATAATAGTAGCCGATGAACGTCCAAGGTTGTGCTTGCATTAGGAACACTGATAAAGGTTATATCAGATATAGCCAATATTTCTATTCCATCTGTTTCTTAGGCTGTTTGGAATTTAAAAGCTGCACATATTAATAACTAATATGCAGTGTATGCTGGGGTGTTTATTAACATCAAGTATTTTTATTCTGCATTGTGTGCACAGAGCTTCAAAGGACAATTTACACACAAGGCACAGGAACAGGAGACTGAAAGTTTCAGAGGCAAATGGTGGGGTTCATGTGACTAATACAAAGTGTTTGAACATGAAGAAAATATTTTAAAAAAATTAAAAGCATACTTTGGCAGTCCTGGAGCTTGATATCATATTTATAGTCAATGCTTGTCTGATCAGTTCTTGCGAGAGGAATGTCTTCATAGTGTGGTGAAGAAATGCTTGAAAAATCAACAGTGGTAAATGGCTTTATGTCAAAGGAATGTGTATGATCATCCATCGCAGACAGATCCACCGGACTAATTCCAAAATTAATGGGCCAAAACGGCATTTCTGTATCAACCATTGTAATCCCTGAAAATAAAAGAAGCAGCAGACATTTAAAAAGAAGCTCCTTATCTCTGTAATGAGTTTGGTCCTGAGCAGAGGTCCAATTGTCTCACGTCCAAAGGGCTGAGATGCAAACTCATTATCAGGTTTAGATTTTAGGGCCCATTCTAGGCCCCATCTATCATTTGGTTTGAGTTTGCCACCCTAAAATGCATTAGGATGTATAGTAACATTGCATGGCTAACACTGGGCAGGTAACCCAGCTTTGAGGTTCTTCAGAATACAATCTGAATTGATCTGATTTGTACTTAAAAAGGTAGTGGAGAGAACTAGTGGACTCACAGAATAGTGGTTAGATGAATAATAGATAATATAGGGGAAAAATAACCATCTAAATAATTATGAATGGCCAGATGGAATACAATTGCATTTTAATAGTATATTTTATAGAACGTTTATGTGCTTTAGTAAGCCTGGTAGTCATTAGAAAAAAACCCCCAAACCTCAATGATGTAAAATTAAAGCAGCATAACATATTCAGCTAGCTGGTTGGTTCTTAGGAAAAATTTCTTCCCTGGAAGGGTTGTCAAGCCCTGGCCCAGGGTAGCGGTGGAGTCCCCATTCCTGGAGGGGTTTAAAAGCCATATAGATGTGGTGCTGAGGTTCATGGTTTAGTGGTGACCTGGCAATGGTGAGTTAACTGTTGGACTTGATGATCTTGAAGGTCTCTTCTAGCCAGAACGATTCTATAATTCTATGAATTTAGACTGAGATATAAAATATTTTTCTGAGTCCTCTTCTGACAGCTGGACCAAAATCGTTTAGACATATTTCAACTATGAAAAAGTTTCTAAGTAATAGCAAGTGTTTATAACTAGGGTCTGTCTTTATTTTTCCATGATTTATAAAAGGAACATTCTAATCTAAAAATAGAATAGATGTTATGGAACTAAAATAACTTGGTCACTTTAGTTGTTTAGTTTGGACTTTAGACATATTCAAGTAAGTAGCCTTTAACCTTTAGATAACAGGAACTTTGATTTGATCTACTTTGAATCAAAACTACTCTGTCACACTGCCAAAACTGTTGTTGCAAAATGAATATAATGGAACAGACCTGCTCTATAATTTTGAGATATCCTTTGTTTTGATCAGGCTATATCCCATGCCATGCTGCACAATATATGTGTTGGCCCTAGAAGAACAAAACATGAACCTATAGCTTCTCCATACTGCTACTCCTATTGCTACAAGACTGATAGAGTCCTGTAGAGCAAGCAGTGTTTGAGGGTGTCGAGCAGTGTTGGCAAGGTCAGCCAGCTGTCTGCCTTCTCAAAGGATTCAGCCATTGGATGGGATAGACAGTCTCATGTTACCCTAAATGAAAGTAAGATCTGCCTATGAGCAACCAACAGAATTTCTAACTGCCACGATTTAAAATTACCTGATGAAAGTACATTATGTACTGTCGGATACCTTGGTGTTATACAGTATCTCGCAAATAGTCAATTTTTCTGTAAGCAAATCCCTGGCCATCAACATATGGGAACTGTTTTCCTTAAACAGATTTCCAAATAAAGTAATAAAATAGATTAGACTCCTTAAGAGTCCATTTTTGTAATTAACCAGACATGTCTTTAAAGAAACAAAATCAACAGACAACTAAAATTTAACCATTGGCTTATATTCCTTTGAGCAACTGACATTGAGAGTTATGTCCACTTTGGATCTGGGTGGTTGCCTAAAAGGTGAAGAGGAAGGATGGCTACAGGCATGGTCCTGGTGATAGCCCAAGTTTGCCCATAGGATGTGATATGCACAGGTGCACCCATGAAGTTACTGTGTGGCCAAGAGACAACTGCAGGCAACCATGTCTTCAGAAGGCAGGAGAGCTCATATACTGACAGCTACCCTGGCACAGACATCTCCACTGCATTAGAGAAGCAGCTGAAGAGGCTTTAGTACATGCTTAAAGGCATGTGCAAGCTTAATTCATTCACTGACTAGAGATATACTTCATCACTTGTCACTGATCTCAAATTTTGTTTTACACACAAAGTAGATGTCAAAATTAAACAGGTTTTCCTGCATCATCCATAAAACCTCCATAAAAATATTCTCACAATCTTGAGGTGTTATCACTTTGTATTTTCAATTTAAAAACCTTGAGTTTGCAAACCTCTGTGAGCTAAACAGCAAGTTGAAACCAGTCTGCATTTCACTTGATAACACAGTGAATGGCTGTGATGTTTTGGAGAATTTGATTATGTAGAATGTGATTCTCTGAAACTCCTGAATCACTATAACACAGCATGTGTGTGAAATTCACCACGTACATATATACTACAGCTTAGAAAGACTCAGATAAGTCCAGAGGTCTGGCCTGCTGGGCACAGAGTCCAAAAGACAAGAGGGTAGAGTAACTCTTTAGCAGGAATTTTCTATTCTCACAGTTAGCAGAGCTAACTTCCAGCAACATCTACCAACAATGCCAAAACAGTTTCACAGTAAAAGTATTTCTAGCCTAGAACTGTGATGTTTTAGATTTGTATTAACTTTTAGAAGAAGCAAAATAAAAATAAAAGAAGTAATCTGTCATTTTAATAACCACTTAATATGAGGAATTGTGTTTAGTGAATGCTGTTTTTTCCTTACTAATTGCTTGGGGGTTTTTTTCTGTGCATCTGTTCACATCACACACATGTTCTGTATGCTGGGAATAGAGGAAATAAAAATGCCAAGGTCACACTGAAGAGAAAAACAAAGAATTGTGGGTGCACCTATCAGCTACCACAGGTCACAAAGTAATTCCATTTTATGTTACTCGTATTTCTGTTCTAAGGTAATAAAAGATGGAATCAGCACCTATGATTTTTTTCTTTGAGCAAAAGGCTATAAACTCCAGCCCTCCCAGAGGTTAACATCCCATGACTAATGATAGCAGTTCTTCTGATCTTCACGCAACTAAAAAGGCTTTGCTCAACCACTCCACTGCAAAAAATGTCTTAATTTTGAGAAATCATTATGTTGCTTATATTATAAATTCAATTAAGATGTCCACAAAGGTACCTAGCAATGATACTATACATATATACACACATAAGTGTGCACCTCTGAAGTCTTCTGCTGAAGTATAGGGTTCTGACATGGCAAAATGCCTTGAGTAGGTAAGATTTACTCAACATAGAAAAAGGTTCGTGTGTATAGTTTTAATTGCCTTCCTTCCACTGAAAACAGTTAACTTCGGCTATAGTGTAAATCTAAATCGACAAGATCTTAGCTCTGTACAATTTATGTGAGTTTAGTTTCCACTCTCCATCTAACACGAAGCTAGAAGGGCTCATGAACACAGAGTTTTAATCTAACTACAGCTAATCTACAGTCTCACAGTTAAGGAAAGAAGATCTCTTCTGGGGCATGGATCATTCTTCAACAGCAGCACCACAAGACTGGACAAGATCATAGAACCATAGAATCATAGAATTATTTAGGTTGGAAAAGACCTCCAGGTTCATCAAATCCAACCTTTGTTGGATGGGTGTTTATATGTGTGTGTGTCTACATGGGGAGAAAAGGAAAATGTATGGCTTCTACGTAATCTTGGCTTTTGTCATTGCTGTATAAAATAAAGCAAATTCTGTGTTTTCCCAGCTGTAGGAAAAATATTTCTACTATTTACTATGACATCTGTGCAAAGAGGTGGTAAAGGATAAAAGCCCTGGCCCAGGCTGCCCAGGGCAGTGGTGGGGTGGTTTAAAAGCCATGGAGATATGGTGCTGAGGGCCATGGTTTAGTAGTGACCTGGCAGTGCTGGGTTAACAGTTGGACTCGATCTTAAAGGTCTCTTCCAACCAGAACAATTCTATGATTCTATCATTATATACTGGCTATATTTCACAACAACAAAAGGACTAAAATATTTGACCTTTTTATACACATATTTCTGATTTGCTTGGTTTTAAAAAAAAAAAAAAAAGCAGCACTGTAACCTGGTGTACAGATAAACCAATCAATAGCTATTTTTCAAAGATGCCAGTAAATTCAAAGTTGCTGAGGGAATCTTGAAGATGTTAGTGTGATAGATTCTGTACTGTAAGGATATCTGAGGTCAAATCAATCCAAAGACAGCCTCTTTCTCTATTTCTGGATAACAAAATGCATATTACACAACAAAACAGCTAGACATCAATGATCCCACATGAATATTATTCATAAACATTTATCTATTTATGACAATTTTCAGGTTTGCTCAGGTTTTGGATATAAAAATCAAAGCATTTCATGACAGTTTTAAAGGTCAAACCTTCATACATGACCGCTAAATCTTAATCAAAATATGGATATCCTGCTCAATTTAAGAAAATTTGCTATCATACTGGAAACAAAATTAATTTTACTATTGAAACTAATTTATATTATAAATAGTAGAATGAAGAAAACCTTTTATGTGCTGGTTTTATTCTTACATTATTGAAAACTAGAACATGAAAACTGTTTTTATGTTTAACAGTTTATAGTTAATATTTACAAATATTTCTCTTTTGCATGTAGCTTTACTTGATTTCTGCTCTATATTTTGTCTTTTTCCCTCCCCATAAAAGATGAATGTCAACATTTCCCTCTGAAAAAAATATTTAATTGCAGTCTTCTCATGGCTTTTTATTACCCCCCCCCAAAAAAAAAAAACCAAACCCAACATGAAAACATCCAAAGCAATAATCAACAGTCTTCTCCAGGATTCTTTCATAAAACTAACCCATGCTCATATATGAGATTCAGGGAATAAAAACATAACTTCGGCTAAAAAGATTTTCATGTGCAAAAATCATTCTCAACCAGCAAAACACTAAGCGGAATAGTAGCAGAGATGTTATTCATATAAAGTCAGATGAATATGCTTTAAAATTTAATCAGCAAAAAGACCAGAAGTGAGAGAATGCTGTTGAGATAAATTAAACACTGAGATATGAAACTAGTTGTTATAACTCCCTTTGCTTGTGTTTGATCTCATGTAGCCAACAGCTAACTGTTTTACAAGGAAGAAGGAGCATGAACCCATCTGACACACTTCTGTGTTAACCGTCAGTCATAGCGACAGCTTACAGTTAACTAACATGGTGCTAATTGTGTGAACTATCACTATTGTTAATATTCAGTGCATTTTTTATATTAGGAAAACATAAAATAGAACAAATGAGATTATCACAGTATGAAAAACATCTTGGATCACAAGCTACTCTTTACCATAAACACTACCTGTGCTCAGTTAACCTGAAAGGCCTGTTGCACTACATTCTAGACACACTCTTTCCCAACAAAACTACCAAAATATGACCCTAGAGATATTTAATGTAGCAACCAGAACATCCCAACCTCATACGAGTAACAGAAAATCAATAGAAAAAAAATATTTAAAGCCTCTCAGCTTTGAAACATTACTAATATCAAGGCATGATATAATTATACTATATGGACAGGTATAAATATGGACAAATATATACATGATGTAGATATTTGGTTTTGTTTGTTTTTAACTAAAACATATTTCATGGAATAGTTTGAATTTCATATCATGTATAACTGTGTCAGAGTTTGTCAAGTAAACCCATACCTAAGTGCTGCAGAGCTCAGTGGGACTTTTGCCAATTGATTTAATTCAAGCAGGCTCAGTCCATCTCTGAAATAATGTCATATGTAAGTTGGTTAAGATCACAGAACCATTCCTAGCTTTTAAGAAAAATTTAGAGATGGTGAAGGGTCAGCCTGATATCCTCATATATTTAATTTAGTTATCTACTTAAGAGGAACAATAAAATGTTTTACATGTGCCTTGCAAAAACACATCAACCCTAAATGACGGCACTGCATTCCCTGAATTAAAGACCTTCATTGATCTTTTAGAAGAGAATGTTGCAAAAGGACTGTAAGAAGAGAAATGACAGTCTCGTCATAAAACGATTGCATCCCCCTTTCAATAACTTAGTTCTTTCATTGCCTCTGACACAGAAATTCTATGTGGCAATGGACTAGTTCAAGACAACATTTTCATTAGTGCTGTTTTCGGGTCCTGAATGTGAGGCACAGGGTCTGGTGATACATTGTGTTCAGAAAGGGATTAGCTGATGTGTCTGGAAGGTGAGATGGTCATCACTTCTAGTAAGCCTTGGAAAAATGGGATCACTTTGTCCTATTCATTGTTCTTCTGGTTGTTGAAAGAAAATTGCATCATCTTATTGCATTGACTTTTTCCTGGTTAAAAGGAAAAAAAAAAAGCTACCATTTGGACTTTTGCCTCAGTTCTACATCTGTCCAGTGAAAGAATATTATCTTCCCCCTCCATTCTGTGTTATCATTAAAACAGTGGTCTTCAGCAGGGATGCTATTACTCTACAAATTGATAATATTCCTGATTATGTCCAAGTACAATAAAGCTTTAAGCTTAGTTGAAGCCTTTAGGAGATACCTTCTTCAATCCTGAAAATGATCTATTTTTCATTCATTGTGACAGACTTTAATAGACAACATTTGCTTAAAATATAGGTAATTTGGTTTTGGGTAAACCAAAGTATGTGAATTTTTTCTCTTGGATATAATCTATTTGATACACTAAAACAGCTACTGAATGGTCTGGAGTAGATTCTTACATCTAACAACCACTCCATGACTAGGACCTGTACGACTTCATGTTCTGTTGCTGCAGAGTCAGCAGAGGGAGCACAACATAGCTAAAAAACCCCTCTTTCCAAGAACTCTACTGACACAATTAGTGAGGCTCTTAAACAAACAAGCAAGAAATGCACATAGAAAGAGCCTTGTTGGCTAATACCCTCAATTCAGTGTTTGAGAAAATCAGCAAGCTTCAAACTGCAGGAAGAAAAGCACAATAACAGCAAAAGCTATAAAGACTTGCTCTAAAAATTAAATTCCATAACAGAATTTTGTATTATGTTTGGACTATAAAAAGCAAAAATTAAAAAGCTTTTTCTTTTTACCCATGCACATATTTAAAACATTGCTGTAATTCAGGACAGAAATTGTTTCATTAAAGCATTTGACACAGTTTCCCACAGCATCCTCACAGCTAAACTGACAAAGTGTGGTCTGGATGATCAGGTAGTGAGGTGGATTGTGAACTGGCTGCAGGATAGAAGCCAGAGAGTAGTGGTCAATGGGACAGAGTCTAGTTGGAGGTCTGTATCTAGTGGAGTCCCCCAAGGGTCGGTACTGGGACCAGTACTATTCAATATATTCATCAACGACTTGGATGAGGGATTAGAGTGCACTGTCAGCAAGTTTGCTGATGACACAAAGCTGGGAGGAGTGGCTGACACACCAGAAGGCTGTGCTGCCATCCAGTGAGACCTAGACAGGCTGGAGAGTTGGATGGGGAGAGATTTAATGAAATATAACAAGGGAAAGTGCAGAGTCTTTNTGGGGGACTGGACTAGATGATCTTTCGAGGTCCCTTCCAATCCCTAACATTCTGTGATTCTGTGATTCTGTGACACGTGCACTGAACAGCAATATATTATGTATAATATAAATATGTATATGTATATATATTTATATTATGTATAATATAAATATGTATATATACATATTTTGTATTGTGAATTCAAATGGGTTTTGAAAACTCAGTATTGACTTTCAGCATTCCTACCCTAGAACTGTGCATTGCAGCAGGAACAGAAAAACTTCTGCCTGCACCTTTGACTAAACCACACCCCTGCTCCTACCACCATCTCAGTAAATGTGCTATTTCTCTTTTCTAGTATGAATTTATCAAAAATATTTACAGCAATGAAAATTGAGCTCACTGCAGAACAAAAGAACAAACATTTTATGGATAAATTTCAATTAGAGAACTTTAAACCAAAGCTCCTCGCCTCCCTTAATTTACTGGTGTAAATGAATACCTAGTGTGCTCTAGCAAACATGGAGCGTCCAAATCAGGTCCATAATAACAAGTGACTTAGTGATGTAAGTTCATAGATGATTTGGTGCACTGCTTTTAACACCAGCCCTGACTCCAGGCACAAGATCAAGACAATCAGTGACATTTTCCCCTCCGTTCCTCAGATCCAACACTCAAGCTGTCTAAACACGGCCCAGAAATGAGCATGTCAGGAAAGATGCAACATAGACAATATATTTTGAAAGAATGGGAATTAACATTTCATATAAAAGCATGCCTTGTGGTTCCAAACACAATGGTTTTACTAACTTCTTTAAGCAGAGGAGGAGGGATGTATCACCAGTGCAGCCAGGGCGCAGTCAACAAGCACACCTCAGGGGTTAATCATTGAGCAGGAGGGGCATGAGCTTATGAAAGCCTCCTTTTACAGTCTGCTGTACTAACCTGTACAGAACCAGCACAGGACCAAAATTCTGATATCAAAAAGAAAAGCAGTAAGCTGGGTCTGAGTGCAATGTTAAGGGTGTGACAATAAAGCAGGTACTCCCAGGAACATCTTGAAACACTACCACCAGATGCAAGTCTGTGTCACATCTCCCCAGTGCAAGCCATGGAGGAGCTTAAGAACTGGATGGCTTAAGAACCGGATGGCTTAAGAACCAGGCTTAGAAATCCAAGTGATGTACTGTGCAAGGGCTACAGAGAAGAGACACTGAGATCCTTCAAAAAGCCAAATAAAAAGTATGTCCATTCATCCTCTCAGAAGAAGAAAGAACATCAGAAGAAACTTGAGAAAGGGTTTAAATCCAAATACTTAAAAAGGCCAAAAGCAAGCAACTCATAAATCAGTAGGAAATGTATTTTATTCCTATAACTGAATTACAACTAAAAGCACAGTCCATAAAATTTACTACATTTAGGAGGTAGCTGCTAATAGAAACAGGGAAAAAAAAAAGCAGCAAGGCCAATTCAGGGAATAATAGAGTTGTTTAATTTAAAATCTATTTTCTATTCTGTGCCTACAGAATTCACATGAAATGGTAAATGGTCTGGGCTCTTATTTGAAATGGCAGCATCTTATATCCTTGCAGCGACATAAAGCAGTGTAAATATAAATGCAAATGAGAAACAAGCTCAAAAATGCCATAGGCTACTCAAATACACTACAAATTCCACCATCCTATTTTAATTATTTAATGTAGGGTTTGCTGCATTCTGATACTGGATAGATATCGATGAAACTTTAATTTATTCCAGGATATGGAAGAAATCGATTGCAAGGCTGTGCTCAAATAACAGCATAACTAGAAACTGAGACTTTTGGACAATGGAAGAGAGCTGTATAAGAAGTACTGCTTTATGTATCCAAAAAGCTTCGTAGACAGATAGATAGCTCAGATTTAAGAGGAACAGAACTTCAAAATCATGGAAAGCATAATTACAAAATTCTAGAAATGACAGAGTGTTCAACTCCTGGTGGTAAAAGACTGATCCCAATCAAAATGAAAGTGTTCTACTGCTGCCACCAGACTGACAGAACACTGAGCTGGAGAGATAACTTCTGCCCTGTTAATTAAGATTCAAAGTTTGGGGAAAGATCCCCAAATTGTTCTTTGCAATACTTAGGCAGAAAACCTCCAGTTTCCTAGTTATAGGCAGGCATTCCATGCTTGGTGACATGCCATGTATTGAAACTAAAATTAATCCTGATCAAAGACTCATCTTCCAATGTTTTTTGTTCAAAAATGTCTTAAAAATACCTCCCACTCTTCCAAATAGAACAAAAAAAACACCCCCAGAAGCATAAAAACCTGAAAAATAAGATATCATCTGATTGCTAATATAAAAATCAGAGTAAATGTATACAGAATTCTAATGGACAAAGATCCTATATTGGTATTTATAATATGCCAACTTGCTTTAGTAGAGCTCAAATCTGGATTGTTTTGGTTTTGAGGGATTTGAGGCAGCCAGAAACAAACATGTCTCTAACTTGCACTGGCAATATTGTAAAACTATCTTATGATATAAAATGTAGGCGTTACACTCTATGAATCATTGTGATTTAAAAAAGGATACTGATAGGCCATGAATCACATTCAGTTTTGTAATCAGAAAAAGCTGCCTGCTTGAGAGAGACCTTTGCCCCCTTTGGCACAGCATAATAAGGAAAGGTGCCAAGCTCCTAAGGAGTAGCCCTTCCCTTGTCATGGAAGTGGCCTCATAAGACTGAAGGAAGTAATTGATTTTAAAATATACCAAAAAAATGCTATGTTGAATACAAGCAAAGCTTTATCAACTAGAAGTCACAACACAATTCAGTTGACAAGAGTGGTAACGTTCTCAGAATTGTGCTTGTCTCCAAGACTCAATGTACCTTTTATAACTGGCTTTTATTTATACTGCCCAGAATTTGCGTTACTCGGGTGCAGTGAAAGTTTTACTAACCACAGGAAATTCATGTAACTCAAAAACTTCGTATTTGTGCACCTTAATCTATGCTATTTTAATTTTATTTTTTTTTTTTTAACCACTGACTCAGTATGAGAGAACAATCTGCTTCCAGATACTTTGAAACTGGATTTTTGCTGTGCTTACTACAGTGGCTAAGAGAGTGTTCCAGGAACCTTTCCATATATCCCAAAGATGTCCAACAAGATAATGTAATTTTTTATTAATTTTAAAATAAACTCTCAAATGTAATGGATATAAGCTGGTTTTATTAACAGTAACAAAAATAAATAAATTACCAAGGAGCTAAGAAACCTTTTTGTTCTTCAAGTTTTCAGTCAGATTTATAAGTTTAGTGCATGCTATTAGAGTTAAGAGAAAATTCCACATTCTGAAGTTTCACACGCAGAATTATGCATAATCTGTGACTGTGCTTTCAGATGTCAAATTTGTTTTGAAGTCAACAGAAAGTTTTACAGCTTCAATAGAAATCCAGTGTTTAGGCCACAGTTAAACAAAACACTCATTTATGTGCTTTATTTTGAATATAGTATTATTGCTAATGGTATTTAAACACCTGATGAAAGTTAAGGACGTTAAAAACTCAGTTCCTGACTAAGGAAGGAACTTTTTTGGCTGCGGTATGTTATTAAATTACATATCACCCACATGTATACACACAAATAAATCAATGTGTGTTGTAATACAGATCCATAAGAAATTAGATTCTCATAGAATGCCATATTGTCTATGCAAAATTACTGTTCCTCACTAACCACAGTGACAACACTGTGCCCAGAATTAATAAAATAAACTCACAGCTACCAGGAAACACAAGTTGGAGTGTTTAGCCAGACAACTACTGTATGTTTAGATAGGAAACAGCACTGCCATGAAGTCTTCAAGTATACTACAAATGCTATCTAGCAAATTTATTCTGTGCTCACGCATGATTCATTAGATGAAAATTTGTGAATTCCTCTGTGGCTTCATAAGCCTTTGTGAGATCCTCAAAGTTTTAAGCTTGTAGTATGGCAAAATATACAAGAAGAGACACATAAGCTCTGCGGCTATTTACAAGACTATCTTACACTCCATTGTGTATTTGGTTTCATTAGGTTATTATCACTGTGCCTTTTAATGTATTTTAATATACTAATGATGGACTCTATTCTCTTAAAATGGTACTTAGTCAATAAATTATCAACTCAGGTACCAATTTAGCAAGAATTTTTAAAGTAGGTGTACTCCATTATGGGACTCAAATCTGAATGCAGTTTGTGCTTCTTTTTGATATGTTTATAACATTAATAGTAAATATTGTATATTATGTTATATATAGCTAATTATTTTTTGTCTTCTAAGACATCTTAGATGCTGTCAATTTTGCACTAACACTGAAGAATTTTAATAATAGTAATACTCAAATAACTGCATGAAGCCTTCTCTATCCACTTAGTAGCAGTAGAGAACTTATTGAGATCTTTTTGCAGATTCATAATACTGTTGGTAAGAAGTCTGGGATTTTTTTCTTTCCTCAAACTCTACTATATCAGTGCTTTTTAATGTTCACAAGACAGCAAACTAAAGTGCAGTTTCCAAGAGATGAACTAATAAGGCATACAACTGTAATAGGGTAAAACATACTCACTAATGTCCTAAATGCTGTTCCCTGCCATGGCAGAATACTAAATACTCCCACAGGAAGAGGAGGAACAAATGCAACATGAGTTTAAACTCATTCCTTGAATTAAATCCCACTTTTAAAGTTTTCCTGGCAGTCAAATACATTGCAAATTATCCATAAAAATGCTTCTCTCCTATTGGGATGAGCTGTTTTCATCACAATGCTGTCATCTTCTAAAATACTAAAAATGTAAAATGCATTTTAATGCAGTAAGACGGTATGTAGGGCCACAT
>VYZX01016964.1:0-43272 GCA_013401335.1 Brachypteracias leptosomus | reverse complement strand
AAGAAATTTAATAATGAATTATGTTTCTAAGGAATTCTTTTACAACAGATGCATGCCTAAAAAATGTGGAATACTAACTTGCCTAACAGTTACGGTATTTTCTGTAACTCTGGGGGAAAGCTAGCTAAAATATGTTCATTTTGGTGTGACACCAGAGGTTTTTTGTTAATTAGGTTTTAGTCTCTTCAGATTAAAAGATTAATAGATTAATAGTATGGCTCAGCAGTACTTTCAGAGTATGGCTTCTTTATTAGCACATTGGTGATGTAAGCATAAATGTAATTGTATAGAAAGAGCTATAAAATTTTGTACAAAAAAAAGTATTCTATTGATTTATCTTTTGTCCAGATTTTTTAAGGACATTTTTAAGAATCTCATAATTGTCTGAAAAATGTGCTTTTCCAGGAAAGACCAAGTTAACTGGCCCAGGTAAGCTAGGTATCTTATCTCCCTGAAATGTATATAACCAGACATGGAGGAGCCCAAGAATTTTCACTATAATATCCCATATAAATCATGTATGCCATTAAGTTTTACTTAATGCTCCTTTTTAAGGTTCTTACACAATGAAAGCCATTTCTGTATAAAGTGTCTGGCTTCCCTAAATTTATGAAAGATAAACTTCATTCACTCACAACCAGAGCTTTTAGTTTAGCTTTGTTTAAGAAAATTATTATGCAATTACAAAATTACACATTTTGTAATTTCATTTTTCTCTTGTAATTTCTTATTTGCACCAGGTTTTTGTTAATGCATGCATAAAATTTATTGTGTTGTATTGGAAGTTTATATTTAAAATAAAAAAGACAATGGAATTTTTCTTACATACTAACATATCAATCTTAGTAAGGGAGGTGACCTCATTTAAACTTCTGATTTTGTTAATCCCTTAAAGTGATAACCTAAAAGAGATTATTTGCTAGAAAAGGGTCATATATGGATGATCTCTTTCAGGGTAAGTCAGCCATTCCTTAATTCCCATGTGTCCCAAGTCAGAACCTAAACATCATCTTTTCCCTCATGCAAAAAGCTCTTCCCTGACGACGCTAGGCTTTGCTCCAGGCACAAATAAACAGTGTGAGTCCTCACACTGTGCCCAGAAAGGTCAGGATCTGTTGCTGCTGCTCCCACTTCTGCCTGCCCCAGCACAAAAGTAATGCCTTGAAGTGGTTTGCATGCCACAGCTTAGGAATCCCTGCTTTGGTTGTCTTGGGCCTGATACTGCTCTAACTTTCTGGTGAGGAGGTCCGTGGTAATTACAGAGATGCCAGTCAGCTTTCAAAATAAACAGTAAGTTAAAGCAAGGATACAGCCCTTGTTTTATATGAAAAAATCTATCATGTCATTCCTTAAACCATCATTTCTGAGTGCGTACAATGAGGTAGCCATGTGTATACCGAGGGAGAGGGAAAGAAGGAGGAGAGCTGGGCCTGTTGCAGAAGCAGAACAAAAGCCGAAACAAATGCTTAGCAAAAGCAGCGAAGAGTATCGCACCCATCTGGAAAAATTGAGAGATATAAATGGGCATCATTTTGTTTCCTCAAACTGAATGTTACCTAGAATAGGAGGCTTGGCTAACAGCAGTCAGATAATCAAATGCTCTTACTGAGTGTCTGAATACATAATGGTGAAAATGATTGAAAATATGGTCTGCTGATCAGAAGGTCAAGTCAAAAACTCCCAACAGTTTGACCTCTTATTTCCCTCCCAGCTTTCAAAATCTGCTTCAAAAAGTTAAACTCCTTCCCAGCTTTCATGTAGCTGTAATTCTCTCCTGTACTTATTTAAATAAACTTTTTATTTGGTTATAAAATAAACCTGGAAGATTATACTTGGGTTGACTCTCTAGAGCCATAAGAAAAACTAGATTTTAAGCTTCCAGAATTGAGATCATATTTATTCCCAGCATTGATCTCTGACACGTTGCTTATCCTGATTGGAGCTCTAGAAAATATGGTAATAAAAACATATAATAACTAGCAGGGGCTTGACTAAGCACTTTTACAAATTATTTTTACCTTGAATGCCTTCAAAAGATAAGATGTTACATGACAACTTCCCTTTATGGGAAATTATATGAAAACTCTTTCCACAAAGTCTGTACCTTGAACTTAACATGAAGATGTATGCTTGCATGTAAATGGAAAATGGGAATGCTGAGAAAACATAAAGCAAAGAAGACCTCAAAACAATCAAAAAAGTGATGCTTTAAAGCTCTTTCAGGAACTTAATTTCATTTGTAAATATGTACAATTTGTTGCTGCTATTAATTTGTTTACAATGTACAATTCTTATTTACATTTGTAATCTTTTTCCATTATCAATATTTGAAAATCTGATACACCCAGATGTTTGGGTTTTTCTTTGAACTCAGAATTTATCTAGCTTCCATCATTTTTTTGGGAAAGTCTAGTCAAACAGTTTTATTTTTTCATAGCAATTTCAATCATGATGTAAGCGCATGTCCTGAAATCCATCCGGCACCTGCTGTTTTGTTGTCGCTGTTCTCTGTATCCGCAAAGCCGCTCTCTGCATGGCTGTGAGGAATCAGGAGAGGGAAGGTGATGGGGACTGTGATGAAACCACAGACTTTGCTCTAAGGAGCTGCAGGCTAGTGAGTTCCCAGGCAGAACATAACACAGTGTTAGTGGTGGCTGGAGAGTCTAATAAATAAGTATTGTATATTGATAGATATATTATAATGGCAATGATTTTATTTGTCTCAGTGTCTTGATTTTGCAGACAAGCCATGGAGCAGGTAAGAAGCACTCGTGAAGTGAAATTCAAAAGATAGTTTGTCTTCCCATAAAGTCTAATTGAGGGCCACAGATATATCTCAAAGAAAACAAAACAAAAATTACAAGACAGCAAGGCCATCTTAGAGGTAGCTGTAAATTTATATTTAGTTTAAAATGTAATTTAATTTAAATTTCTTGGAATAGCACAGCAGTTTGGATCTGGGAATTTATGTTTTCTGACAGTTTTGTAACCAAAAAGACAAACTAACAATAAAAAAAAATAGGTAAAAGCAGCTGAGTGAGTTAGTTTTTGACAAAGCTGAGTTGGTTGGGTGCACCATTATACCATTATCCATTATATGGATAAAGGTTGACTCCCCCAGGGCCTGCTGTGACCTGCTAGAGCCAGTCAGCCAGCCAGGGTAATGCAGAGAGGCCCTGAGGCAGGGAGAGTCAGGGGCTGACGCAGTCCTCTTGATCAAAGCACCTTCAAACCCTCTTTGAATGCAAGATCAGAATCCACTAATATATTTATTTGGCATTGAATTTGATCTCCAGTTATGAAACTGTTGACTCACCCAAAATCTCACAGGCAGCCGTTTCTCAAAAAGCATTTCTACTTATTACTGTATTTGCTTAAAAAAAATATTGATTCAAAATGTGGAGTGGTTGTGGTGGCTCTCAGAATGTATTAGACAAGATTACTCAACAGCAACAAAATCTGTTGCTACTGTGTCTGTTTCCCTCTAATATACCTTCAGAAATACTTCAGGTTGTATGGTGAAATCTGAAGGAATGGTAAAAACATAGCATCTGCAAAAATGCATTCAAGGGAAGCATATGCTCCCATTAGTATTTTAAAAAGAAATAACTGCTTATATAGAGAATTTTACTTTTCTCCATTTTCTCCACCTAGAGGAAAAAGAAAACAAAGTAGAAAAATGTTTCATATCTCCATTACTATTTTATTAGTCTGCAAAGCTGTGGATATAACAGTAACTGTAGCTGATGTGATCCTGAGTAGTTTGTTAGTTTGTGACATTACTTAAAATGTAAATGCATGCTGGTAAGCTTTTCTTTTTTTGGTTTGATATTCTCTGTATTGCAGATGCTGAACAGCAACGTATAAAGCAAACTGTAGAACAGGAAAAATAATATCTGAAGTAATTTTCATTACTGTGGCCCTAAACCAAACACTTTTGTCTGCAGAACTGATAAATTCACAGTATTTAATATTTCATAGTTTTATATTTTCTCAATGAATACAATTTCTATTCACTAATGTCTGCTATTTTCCTTTCTGCACATTTGTGTCTTTACGATGGTGGTGTAAATGAAGAATGTGAAGAAATCTGTGATTTTTGTGTCTATAGAAAACATCTCCTCAATAATCTCAATTTGCAGAGCAGTCACAGGGGTGCTGGGCCAGTGGTTTCCCCTGTCAGCCTGAGAAAGGAGCTTGTGCTGTCAATGTAATAATTTTCTCTGATCATCTCTTGACACTGCTGCTGTGTGCACAGGGTTATGGCATAGAATTTTTATTGCCACTGTGCAATAGACACCTTTAAAAGTGTATGTGAGTGTACTTTGCCTCCAGCTATCCAGGCTTGAGAAACATTAAAACCATCTTGTTTTACGGGGAAAAGAAGGAAGGCTGATAGCCCTTTTTTTGGCCCTTGCATTCTTGTGATCAGAGATGTGTTAGTCTGTGGCAGAAGACAGGAGGACAGGTGAAGTGGTAGCAGGGGCTGACAAATGACTCTGCTCTGGTTTGAAGCTGCTGAGTGAAGACCTCCTACATATGGAGATGTGCAAAGGGGGTGATGGAATCTTCCTTAACTGCTTGTGGAGCCTAAACCCATACTGGTTTCCCTCTGCCTGATGCCTGGTAGAAGAGACAATTTTTGTTCCTCATCTGCTACTGTGAAGACTCTCTGCAGTTGATTGAACAGTGTCTAAGGATTTAAGCCTTAGAGCTCTCTGTTCATGTATGTCCCATGGCTTTCAGTCTTCCCTTGGCAGCATTTTCCATGATAGTTTTTTTCCTTTGTTTCCCTTTTTTTGGTGGTGGATTGCATTAACAACCTTCCACATCTGAAGTATTAGTTGTTTCAGCAGTTAAGAATGAGGTTATGCCCAATGCTAATGTCAAAAACAACATCTGAAAGCTGATTGTGCTCTCCCCAATACTTTGTATGTGCTCCATTGGGTTTTCATTGTCAAAGAGGTGGGGCCTCTGTTATGCCACATAATGCAGTAAAATAAGGGTTACTTGGATTTCAGTGCATGAGATAATAGCAGCTGACAGGCACCTGTTTAAGAAAGTATGTTGTATTTCTAAGCACAAGTATTTTATAAAAATTAAGGAAGATTTCACATGGAAAAACTTTTCTGCTTTTCATATATAGATTTAAGTACATAAAAAGGCATCAGGGAATCTGGATGGATGTGTTTATTATTAGAATGGACTGTCAGGACTGTAAGGGTCACTAATAAAGTGTGGGACCTGTCAAATGATGGCACAAATATCCTAATCTGAACTGACATGGCTTTCTAGCCCAGTTCATCAATCATATTTTATTAGCTTTAACATAGCCAAGCTGCTATCTGTCATTTCGGTGCTGTAGTGGTGACAAAAACTGGTGCTGAAAATGTTCTGCAGGTGTAACTTTCACTCAAAGAGCATTTCTGAGCAGCAGTCAAGTTTGTGTTTGCATGGGGAGAGAGTGCCATCTTCAGTTTCACATGTCCACGTGAAGC
Organism: Brachypteracias leptosomus; assembly: GCA_013401335.1. Taxonomy (NCBI): domain Eukaryota; kingdom Metazoa; phylum Chordata; class Aves; order Coraciiformes; family Brachypteraciidae; genus Brachypteracias; species Brachypteracias leptosomus. Next base: position 37,774 of record VYZX01016964.1, on the reverse strand, counting down.
AAGTCTAACTTTATGGTACTAACTAATGGCTAAGAAGTGAGGAAAAAAGTATAAGAATTTTGGAAAGTGTTCTCAATTCTTATCTTGGTGAGAATTTGAGCTTGGGAAGAAAAATGCTAAACACCATGTTCTTGTTCTCATTTTAAGATATAGTTAATTTAGAAATTTCTGTTGTGATGAGTGATTTCTAGTAAAGAAGGCTAAGGTTGGGCTTTGTCCTTTTGGTTTGTAATGCTGTATGAAGAAAATAAAAATTGCCAGTTGGATCACAAACCCATTGTAACCAGTAGCATGTTGTATGAATAAAAAATGAGAGCTAGAGGTCTAATGCTGCTGCATATTTACTGTGTTTTGTAGGAGCCATCAATTCCATGTATTCTTTCAGCTCAGAACTGACTTTGTGTTTGCACTGGGGTCCTGGCACTTGACCCTTGTTTTTCTTGGCTCTGTGTCATTTTTCAGCAAAGCTTGTGGACACTCCTCATCTTTGGTTCCAGCATGTTAACATATTCAAGTAAATATTATCTGTCACAGACACATGCGTTATCCTTTGGGGGAGTATTTGTAAAAGTTTTCAAGTCCAGATCAAACAATGGCATCCATCTTCCTTCCTCCTGAATTTTTTTATTTGCAAGATGAATGTTACTGGCAAAATTCTTTCTTTTGATATTTAAAAAGACTTTATTTTGTCAATATTCTCAGACAAGGTTAGCGCTTACAAATATCCATATTACTTGCAGAATACATGCCCAGGTACGTCTTTTCTATATATTTTAACACTTAATAGAACTTTACACAATAAGGAGCAGATGTGTCATAGCGACAGCAGGCGAGCAGGGACCAGGAAGGTGGTTTCATTAAAAGAGCCTTGGGATAAGTGCAGCACATTAGATACCCACTGAAAGACAGGAGCTGTTGATGGGGTGACCTCTGAATGCAAGTCATCTTACTATAAACAGAGGGGTGTGGAAAGCCATTGGACAGAGCCAAGCATGTTTACTGTCCAGATCTCCTCTTAGTTAACTTAAGTAACCGGACTGTGCTAGGCTTGGTGTGACAATTTCAGGAAGAACAAAGTGTCTTCAGTACTTCTGAATTTAAAAAATCATAGCTGACCAGTGCAAAAGTTTTTTGGTCCTGAAAATCTGCCTACACACCTTAGCTGCTGTGCAGTGGAAGTTAGTTAGTGTTGAATGTAACAGATACTCTTTTTTTTTTTCTTTTTGTCCTGGAAACTGACTTTGTACATTAGGGGACTTCATTTCTGTTCTTCAGAGACAACTGAGGTAAGGTTATGAGGGATTTTAATGTACAATATTGATGCAAATGTCATGTGGTGATAAAATGGGAAATATAAGTGGGTATTAATTGCACAGCCATATTCTAATCTGAAAAGGAGGTTTTGTTTTCACTTCTGTAATAGCAGTTTCAAGCTTGTTTTTGGAACAAAGCATTTGCTCATAGGGCTTTAGAGTACTGCATTTAGGTAGGTCACAGGACTGAATCTGTCATGTTCTTCAGGAGCAGCTTTTTCTTGAGACAGGAGGTTACTTGTTACATACTGTAATTCTTTAATATGCTATGAATGCCACATGTCAAATCTCTGAGCAGTTCATTGGTATGTTATTCAATGCATTATTGTAAGAGGCACTTAAAGGCTGGTATACTGAGACAGATGTATGTTGAGTTTGAATTAATTATCCCTAAACTACTGAAACTGTGAATACAAATAAAGTGAATTTAATTTACTAATACTTCATTCAAGTCCATTTAGTCCATTTCTAATCTGATTAGTCCTTGGTTTGGGACAAATAACGCTGAAGTGTAATTAGACCAAAGCACCAGTCCTATCCCCTCAAAGTTCTCTTTCACTTTCTCTGCAATGTTACCTGTCAGTTGGCACTGCGAGTTTGTATTTGAGTCTTACTTCATTGTGAACTTGTTTCAAACTTTTGAATGCATTTTGCAATTGCGCAGACTATTTTGGGGGAATAAATTCTTATTAAAACCTCACTTCTTCAAGTAGCTTGTGCGTGCGTGCCACTGCTGCCTTCAGATGCTTTTCTCTACCTTGAGGTGGGCATAGGAGGCGAATGCAGCGGAGCTGCAGCCGTGCTGCAGGCTGAGGGTCACCATGGGAGCTGACACAATGATGGCTGCTTCTTAAATGTCCGTTTCATTCAGGGAAACACGGGAGGGATTTACTCTGAGAGTGCTGGTTTATTGTCCTAGTGCAGCAAGCAGAGTCCCTGAGAAGAAAGGGAAACTCAAGTTTGGCTCATCTGTAAACGGTGATTTATTGCTCTGGGGAACTGCAATGTGTAGGGAAGCTTTTTGGAAGGAAGGTATGATAAATTATTACAGCCAATAAGTTCTTAGGTTTTGTGCCTGGGGTCTGGTGAGCAGCAAGCATCAGGATCCAGTTGCATGTTTCTTTTCTTGGACTGTTCACTGTTTTCTGAAATACTTTTCAGCTAAACAGCTCTTAACTGTCTCACTACCTTTTCTGCCATTATAATGTTTTCTAAAGTAAATGTAATGTAAATTTGAAAAAGGTACATAAACCAGGTATTATTTTAAATTAAAGATAGTATTCTTGCCAAAGCATTTTTCCAAGATAATTTGAGACTTATTAAAGTGCTTAGTATAGCTTATTAAATGGTATAGTGAATCAAGTAGCATCAGCCTTGTATCAATGTGGATAATATCAAGCAAAAGAACTTGAATTTGGCTTTGGGGAAATATCTGTATGTTTATGTGGTCATGCCAGCGTGTATATGCATGTTAGAGTGTGCATATAGGGAAGCTGAATCATCTGTTACAGAAATTAGAAGTCAGGGTTATTTTTTAAACTTAAACAGGTTGTGATTTGATAAAATTTTGAGTATTCTGTAAAACAGGGGAAGCAAGTGAAGAACCACACTGCATCCTATCTGTCTCATTCACATACATACCTGTCTTTTTCATCTTTTGGTTTCTATTGTTCTCTTTTCAAGTGGCTATACTTAAATTTTATTGAAGTTACATTTACTTTGGGAAAATATAGGAAATAAGTAGCACTTTATTCAGTTTTAAGCTTTGAGTTGTAAAATTTATTTAGTGAACATTATTGACAAGGGATATATCATTTCAGTATTTTTAAATAGAAGCAGAGCATGGCTGTATTACATTTTTGTATGAAGGTATGTAAGCAGTTTGTAGAATTTAATGCTCTAGTTAATATGCTACATATTTAGGTTTTATATTTTATAAACTATTTTCAATTATACTGCTGGAAAAATACATTTCTGTAATAGTTTAACAGGAAATATAATATCTATGTGGTTTATTTTTCTATGAAGTATTTAATCATTACCCTGCATTAATATATAATTAAACAGTATTCAATTATAAGTAAAGATCTGAAGAAAATGTGAAGATTTTTTTAAAAACTAATCTTAAAATTAATCCAATTTTATCCCTGAAAGAATACAGTTAAAAATATATATTGAAGAACCTGGATTGATTTTAAAATCATAATTATTTTATTATTTGTGTTGGATTGAGCAGAAAGTGCTAGTCAGTATCCCAAAATAGTAGAATTTACATATTATTTTAGCTAGAGCTAATTAAAGATATGCTTCCTAAATATTGAAGCAAAGTTCTCTGGGTGTCCTCATAGTAAATTTGTAATTGTTCTTCAGAATTCATTTCAGAAATATTTAAAAGTCATTAACTGAACTTTACAGTAATATAACTGTGGCTGATCATCTGGTATAACTGATAATAAAACCTTTGGAGTGTAAAATAATCCAAAGTGATTTAACATAAACAGAGATTCTGCATGTATTATGTATTTATTTGCACACATGCACAAAACACATTCTATTGTGTTTGCATGCATGTTTGAACAGTTCTTTTTATCAGGAGTTTTCTCCTGGGTAATATTAATTATCTCATGACTAGTTTTTTGCTGTACTTAAAGTATTTGTAGTGCTATTCCAGGTGAGCTCTGCATTCAATTAGAGACACAGGTAAGAACCAAACGTACATGTTGCTCTGAACTTTCAAAATGTTAGCTCCACTGAAGCACAGTTTAACTTGATTGATACTTGGATTTTAAAGCAAATAAGGACTAATTTTTGCCTGTGGCAAAAAATCTTTGAAGTTTCATGCCTGTGCTGAGGCTGGATTAGTTAAGCGATAGGACTGGGGCTGGGGCTGTGACCCTGTTGTGCTTGGCAGGTTGTGATAAATGGGGAAATCTTTCTTAACCTCATGGCCAAAACATTCCAGGATCAGGTTGGGGAGACAGGAGAGAAGGGAGGGGGATTGAAAGATGCAGGAGACTTGGCACGTTACAGCCAGAGACAAAGGACACTTGCTTGTTTGAAATAGAAGTGATTGCCCAGAATCTTGTGGGAGAAAGTACTGCAGATGTGTTACAACATCCTTTACTGTTATTTCTGACCATTGACCTTGGTATATGAAATTCAACCTTCACTATGAAGCAGTCTCTTTTTATTTTTGTTTTGAATGCTTTCAGAGCTTAGAGAACCTTTGTTGTTATGTTTACCTAAACTAAAGAGGTTTCTTATTTAATGCTTGAGCTGTGTGTATAAAACCATCAAAAATCAATTAGAAGAACTCTTTATTCCAAGCAATTGCCTGTTAGTTAAAGAATTTGCTGGAGGACTGAAATATAAGCAAAATTGTATGAATTTGAAAAAAAGAAACTCACAATCAGTTAATTAATTGCTCCTGGAAAGCTAGTTCAACTAGTTTGTTTTTAGAACATTTTTAAAAGTGTAATATACTTTTAAATATTTTCAAATTTCAGTATAGCAGTAAAAATGAAAAATCTGAAAAATTATTTATATATGCTAAAATAGTATGCTAGTATAAACCAGTCAAATTTTCAAACCTGAAAAAAGAGTCAGAAGTGCCTTATATATGAGCTGAAATATGATCTATAAAGTGGTTCTTTCTTGTGACATTTTAAGAGCTGTGCTACCTCAGATGTTGTCTCCATTGACTAACGATGAGAAATATATTAGAAGATGGATTGAGATTTGTTTTATGTATTTTATACTTTAAATGCAGCTACTCTGGCTAGTGTTACTAACTATAGCATAAAGGAAAAAACAAAAAATAGTAAGTATTTTTAGTGTACTTTTTAAATTGTGGTTATTGTTACTAGTATACAAGGAAACTTATCCCTGTGTATAGATAAAGTTAATCATTTACTCTTTTATGATTAATTTACCTGAATGACATTTTAACACTGTGATATTAATCAGATTTTTAATGCATATTATGTTCCAGATATTCCTGGAGTTTACCTGTTTATTACTGTTTGAATAATTAACTGTAAGTTATATATATAAAAAGTAGTCTCACTAAATAGGATTTTGCATGTAGTAACTATGAGTACATTGTGTGTATTTTTTTTGTGTGTACTTATTAGAAATTATTTTATCTGTAATTTGTCTGTGATAAATTATTATTCTTTTTTTCTATGCTTTAAAAAGAAGAGTCATTTCTTAGCAGTGTTTTCTTCACTTTTATTGAAGTATTCTATGGGCACTGAAAACTAAACTAACCAGGAACAAAATAAATTGATTGCACAATGATACAAATGCATGTGAATAGGTCTTTAGTTTATATCCACTTGTTTGGGAGATTTTATACTGCAATATTAGATGTCATTTTATCTTCTCTTTAACAAACAGACGACATATGGGTCATAAAGAACGGATTATTTTATTTTTACCAGCAAGTAGTTTGAACAACAAAGAATTTTTTGCATCCTTGCTCTAATAGAAGTAGCTTGTCAAAGTTTTTTGTTATCCAGTGTAGTTTATTAATGCTACAACAACTGCTAGAAATTAGCATCAAATTAGCTTCAGTAATGAGGAAGAACAGAAATGTATGAAACTGAAGAAAAATGACAGCTGTTCAGAGATGATTTACTTGGTAATTTTCAAGGTGAATGTGATTTGCAGGTGCTTATAGCCTTCTCCTTCTATTTCCACTTTTTTTTTCCCAGTTTTGAACACACTTCTGTTTTTAATTTGTAACGTAGTCATTTGTATACATTTTAAGTTGGTGGTTTTAATTGGAATAACCTCAGTGCATTGTACAAAAAATATCAGTATTGTATGATTAGCTGATGATTTCAGCTTTGGCTATTTTCAGGTTCAGGTTCATAGATACATAGATACCCCCTGTTGAAAAGTTAGATATTTATAGCTGAATATTTGTTGACATACTACCACAAGAAAAGCTACCATGGAGAAGCAGAATGAGAGGATTTGTTTTGGTTTTTTGTTTTCATTTTTATTTTATTCTAATACTGTTTTAACATGGTCTCCATCTAGTTCCCATCTTCCACAGTGCCCACAGGATTCTGCCAGCTGATAATGGGTAGGCAGGTGCTGAGCTAAAATCGTGTTCATATTACCTGCTCATATTACCTTGTTCATCCTCCCTCCAGCCTGTCTTCTTGCTCCATCCACCTGTTGCTTTTTGGCATTGAGTCTCCCATCCTACAAAAGCATATTCACATACCTGCCTTCTTTATTCTGAATCATTTCATTGAAAATAATGGATCTAACCACCATGTTCCTGTTTAGACTTAAACCTTAGTCTTTGTAGGCTTGTCCCAAGCTTGACAACTCTTTACCTCACGAAATTTTTCACTAAGGGACTTAATACAACATAGCCTCAGTTAGCTGTTGCTAACTCTCACTACTGTTGAAGCAAGGTGAAGGCAAGAGTGGAAGCCCATGCAAACTTAGGCAAGATGGGGTTTTCTGCAGTTGTTGCAGTTAGCCACAAACAGCCTGTTTGCATTCCCAGATCTCAGTACATGTATTCAACATGGAGGTACTCCTGCCTTTCAGGGTTGTGAAGGAGAGCTGTGAATAGCTGCTTGTAATTGACAACTGTTGATTATTTTGGTCAGAAAGGGCAAAATTGTCCTGACAACATTTAGAGCAGGGATTTTCCTTTTATCTATCAAACACGCTGGAACTGAAGAAGCCAGCAGTCTGGATTGATCCTTGCCTGCATCTACAGTCCAGCCTCCCCTTTCCTGAACCTGATCACAGCAAAACTGCCCAATGGCCAGTTGCAAGATCATTTACATGAAATTGACATTTTAGACCAAGTACAATATAAACTCAGGTCAGGATGTGAAACTGGATTGCTTCATTAAATCACAGATTCTCTGATTGAAAATCATTAAGATTTGAAAAAACCTTTAAGTTCATCATGTCAAACTGTTAACCTAGCACTACCAAGTCCTCCACTAAAACTTGTCACTACTCACCACATGTCACTAAGTCCACCACTAAACCATGTCACTAAGCACCACATCTAGACGTGTTTTAAATACCTCCAGGGATGGTGACTCAACCACTTCCCGAAGCAGCCTATTCCAATGCTTGACAATCCTTCTGGTGAAGAACTTTTTCCTAATATCTGATCTAAGTCTCCCCTGGTGCAACTTGAGGCCAGTTCCTCTTGTCCTATCATTTGTTACTTGGGAGAAGAGACCAACACCCACCTCATTACAGCTTCCTTTCAGGTAGTTGTAGAGTGATAAGGTCTCCCCTCAGCCTCCTTTTCTCCAGGCTAAAAAAACCCCAGTTCCCACAGCCACTCCAGTGGAACATTTGTTCTCTAGACCCTTCACCAGCTTTGTTGTCCTTCTTTGGACACGCTCCAGCACCTCAATGTCTTTCTTGTAGTGAGCAGCCCAAAAGGCTGAACACAGTATTCGAGGTGCAGCCTCTTCAGTGCTGAGTACAGTGGGATGATCCCTTCCTTACTCCTGCTGGCCACGCTATTTCTGATACAAGCCAGGATGCCGTTGGTCTTTGTAGCCATGTCGGTACACTGCAGGCTCATACTTAGCTGGTTGTTGATTAGTACCCCCAGCTTGCTTTCTGCTGGGCAGCTTTCCAGCCACGGTTCCCCGAACCTGTAGGGTTGCATGGGGTTGTTGTGTCCCAAGTGCAGGACCAGGCATTTCGCCTTGTTGAACCTCATACAATTGTCCTCAGCCCATTGATCCAAATACTAAAGAGAACTGGTCCCAGTAGCCCTGGGGAACACCATTTGTGACTAGCCGACAACTGATTTAACTCCTTTCACCACCACTCTCTGGGCTTGGCCATCCAGCCAGTTTTTTACCCAACAAAGAGTACACCTATGCAAGCCATAAGCAGACAGTTTCTCCAGGAGATTGCTGTGGGAAAAGATGTCAAAGGCTTTACTAAAGTCCAGGTAGAAAACATCCTCAGCTTCTCCCTCATCTACTAAGGGGGCCACCTTGTCACAGAAGGAGATCAGGCTAGTCAGGTAGGACCTGCTTTTCATAAACCCATGCTGGCTGGGCCTGATCACCTGGTTGTCCTGTATGTACCGCATGATGGCACTCAAGATGTAACCTTCCCTGGCACTGACATCAGACTGATAGTCCTGCAGTTTCCCAGATCCTCCTTCCAACTCTTCTGGTAGATGGGCATCACATTGGCTAATCTCCAGTCAACTGGGACCTTCTTCGTTAGCCAGGACTGCTGGTAAATGATAGAAAGTGGCTTGGTGAGCATTTCTGCCAGCTCCCTCAGTACTCTTGGGTGGATCTCATCCAGCCCCATAGACTTGTGTGTTTTTAAGTGGTGCAGCAGGTTGCTAATCATTTCCCCCTGTAGTATGTGGGCTTAATTCTGCTTCCTGTCACTGTCTTCCAGCTCAGAGGGTTGCGTACTCAGAACAACTATTAAAGACTGAGGCAAAGAAGGCATTCAGTAACTTTTCCTCATCCTTTGTCACTATATTTCCTTCTAACATCCATGAAAGGATGGAGATTTTCCTTAGCCCTCTTTTTGTTGCTGATGTATTTATGGAAACATTTTAAATTGTCTTTTATGTCAGTAGTCAGATTAAGTTCTTCTAATTTTCTCCCTGTCATGTCCCTGTGATATCCTCGTAGTCTTCCCGAGTTGCTTGTTCCTTCTTCCAAAGGTCATAAACTCTCCTTTTTCTCCTGAGTTCCAGCTAGAACTCTCTGTTCAGCTACACTGATCATCTAAAGAAGTCAAACAGATCATCTGACTTCTAAAGAAGTCTGATGATCTGTTTTGATCTGTGAGTAATGGTCAGTTAAATTTTCTCATCTTTTTGGTACTCTCTGTCCCATAGCACGTGGTCCACTGAATACAGTTGTCTGTCCTGAGGCATAAAGAGGAATCCAGAAGACACAGAAGTGACTTGAATTCTTCTAAATAATACACATCAAAAAATGTAATGAAAAGTGCTGGTACATCGCTAGTTTTTCTCCTTTTCTTCTTTCTACAAGACCAACTTTTCTTCTGATTCTGTATGTTGTGCATGTGCTGGACTGATCATACAATGCTTTTAATGCACCAAACTATTCCATCCCATTCTGTTAGACCATATGAGTCAGGTATTCATTCATTCTTAAAGACATTGGACTTTTATGAAGACTTTAGTGCTTGAAAACTTATTAATACAAAGCTTACATCAAGTAAGGCTATTATGAATGCATTAGATCTTTCTTTTCCACTAAATGACATTTCCTGAACTTTTTGAATATAGTTCGGAACCACAATGCTTGCCTTTGAAGTCTCTTTAGCTCTGTGATGAACAATGCAGCTGATGAGTACACTCCTCTGAGATAGAGAGGATGGTGAAGCTGGTGGTGGTGTAGACATTTTTTACTGAAGACTGACTCATCAGTGAGTGAACTCTCAATGCAGCTAAGTGGCATAAAATTGTTGACCAAGAATAAGGCACATTTTTGGTGGCCCTTCTCCTTTAATTCAGTATATAGCAACACGTGTATTTAAAATACAGAACACAAACAAAAGAGTACAGGGAGAGAAAAATGACTTTTCTGCTAAACCAGAATATTTTAAATATAGTGTTTCATCATCCATGGTGAGGATGAGTATTTGATGGGTATGTGATCATGTGGTTTACTGCACTTGGGTATCAGTATGCCTCTAGGTAGGAACTAGGATAGTGAAGAACAGAAAGAAGATGATCGATAAGGCCATTTGTTAAAATTTCCTCTAAGTGAGGGATGGAAAAACTGTGACAAGTGCTCTTTGATCTTAAGGGAGAAGGACAGATTGTTATCTGGTGAGGTGAAAGACTCAGGAGAGAAGATAGCCTTTGTTTCTGGGGAGTTCAGTATGTGAAGCTAGATCCCAATGAGGCATCAGCATCTTCAGACAGAGAAGCACCTTGTGGCAGAGATACTTGACTTGTGGTAGAGAAATCAGCATTAGCAGTAGAAATACACTGTACTGTTGCTCATGCAAGATGGTTTCCACATTAAAAGAAAACAGCATGTTTTATTATGCTTTATGGCACAGTACTATATGCCTTTAACAAAATAGCTTGAAGTATTTGCATGATGTATTTGCAACATGGCCAAGTTAACACAGCCATAGGAACATTAACTTTTGAACTTCCTGACTTTCATTGCTTTAAATTTCAGCTTCAAAGTTTACTTTTTTTTTTCTTTGCATTTGTTGGCCCTGGTTGGTTTTGAAAAGTGGGAGAAAAGAAAATAAGTTCAGGATTTCTGAGGGGGCACTGAATTTTTATGCATATAACAGGAGATGATTTGCTATTCCTTTGAATATTGAATGATAACTCCAAAGCTGTCTTGATACACCTAGTTTGCTTAGATATTTCTATGGAGCTGAGCAATCACAAGATTAAATCTAGAAAGCATTGCACAGCATGACTCTCTTCCTGAATCTCAGTACATTTTTCTCTTGAAAAGAGATCAATGGTATCTGGGAATACTGAGATTTAAAAAACAAACACGTAAAACTAATGAAAATGATGTGACTGCAACAAATCTGGAGGAGATCGTGGGACCATAAGTGGAGTGAAAACAGGAAGTGTTTTTCCATGTCTAGGTTAAGAACAGTATCTTCTATCTTCCAGTTTGGAGATACTGGGAAGGCCTAGGGGTATACTTGCGTATTCAGCTGCACTGACACATGCTGCTGATTTGAAAAGTCCAAGAAAGGCCACAGACATCTTTAGTGTTTTTTATAAAAAGAGAAGGAGGGAAAAGGAATGTGAGGGAGAAAAAAGAGAATGAGAGATTTCCAGTGCTAGTGCTTTAGTATTCTTGAATCTGACTTGGACAATAAATGAGCTCCAGACTGGTGGAGCATCCCTGCCTTTGCAACTGCTGAATGGGGAGCTAGTTCCATTTGTTTCTTTCTTTCTGGGAAGGTAGCCAGGCTGATGGCTCATCCTCCCAGCAGGGCAGGGGAAAGTGTTCTGTGAGCTCTGAGCTATTAGGTAACCCAGGCTGAAACAAAAAGTGCTATTGTGGTATGGCATTTTCTCTGCCTGCCCCACCTATTGAGGGAAGGCATATTTCCTTCTTTCATCTTACACAAACAAACAAAAAGAAAAAAAGAATGCCAGTTTTTCCAACAGTGCATGTATAAATTTATTTTAAAATGCAGAAGATAGAACTTTTACAGATTACAGTTGCTAAAATTATGACTTGATTGTCACACCCTCTGATATTTTTAAGGTACACTTGTGCCAAAGGCAATTTGAAATATTTTTTTAAAATGTTTGCAGGTATAAAAGACTTGAAAGAGGCTCAGAGCTCTGAATTGAGTGAACCCATTAATCAGGGTGCGAAAACATATAGGAAACCCTTCCACTAACAAGAAAGTATGAAGGTAGGAAAGTTTTGACCCCCGGAGATAGCATAGTAATGAGAAAGTTGAGGAGTTAAAGTTATGTCAGATTTTATCAATTTATGTCATAAATATATCTTAATGACACCACCTTCTGTAAAACTTCTCAATGGCAACACAGTTGTATACTGGATAAATCTTTATGATTTAAGTAGCACAAAGGCTTGTGTCAATGATAAGACTTTGCAGTTTTCCTGAAAGAAAGTCATTATGGTTTGCCCGTAAGTACGAAAATGGCATTTACCTGGATTGATTAAATCCCAATTTACTTTACTGTCTATGTACCATCAAGGGCTCTACTGTGACACTGCTCGTCATTCCAGCCTGGTGAAATAAGATCTAGGAGAAACCCAGCGCTGCTTTGCAGCCTCTTGGCCTGTCTGTAGACTGCTTCCTCTTGAAGTTTCACCCACAGTATTCTCTGCAGAGGTTTATACAGAAAATCTGAGTCATTGCGGGAGTGATGAATAGTGTAATCTAAAAAAGTGGAAGCATTTAGCACACTATTACATGCTTTGTAAGTGACATCTCCTTCTTAAAATTATTAAAGTCAATAACTGATTAAAAGAAGCTTAGGCTTTAAAGCATGAAACTTTAGCAGAAGCCATCACCCTTCATTGCTGTAGTCAGTGTTGCAGACAAAGAGGATTTCATAGAAGATGTAATGAGACACATAGGCTGTGTGGGGACAGTGGGCACTCCCTCAGTCTCTGGCAGCACCATTCCATTTCCTCAGTGTTTTCCTCACTACCTGTCCTCTTCAGCAGTCAGCAGAGAGTATCAGCCATTATTCACAATTAATCTTGGCATAATTCCTCTCTGTCTGAAACTGATGATTACTCTAGGTCAGGTGAAATACATCTGTATCTTTCTGTTAGATATAAAGGAGACCTGGGGTGACAAGGCTAGGTAGATTTAGATACCCTAAACTACAGGTATTTGATACTAGGTGTATCCTCTCTGGATTATTTTTCATTGCAAGTTAAATATATGCCACATAGTGTTACTGGCCAGAATTACTACTGTATTAGTCTGGGGAGAGGTGGAGGAGACAGACAGCAATGATACATTGCATAATGAACATGTCNAACATGTCTATCTTAGGAAAGGTTTGCATGGAAAATAGAAAGAAGTGATGGTGGAACAGCAATGGCTTCCCCTGCTCCTATCCCTTCCTTCCACCCCTATGCTGTGCTATAGATTTGAAGCTCCCACACAGTATCTACAGTGTTGTTATTCCTCCTGCATCTTAAAACCACGGAAATGTATATGATGTCCTTACGTAGGAAGTCTCATCTACTATGCTACATAAAATACAAAGGTCAATTTCAGCAGTCTCCTTTCATACTTGAAACTTTTAAATAATTTAAACTTTACTTTCATTTTTTTAAAAAAATCAGAATATTCAAAACTTGATCTGATTTGATTAGTTGTTAATTTTAGTTGATGGCATAACAATTTCATTACTAAAAAAATGGAGGAGGCTATTGGATAGTTAAACATAGTTTAGATGGTGAGCTGAAAACTTGTTTTCACTGAGGACTAGCTCATATAGCCTTAAATTTTTTAAAAATAATATTTTAATAGTGCATTAAATTCACTCTAGTGAATTATCGTTGATTTCTTCCTGAAATTAAATTGGTTCATATAACACAGTTTTCCTCATACTTTCATTGTTATTAGAACTACTAGAACTCAGATTTGCTGAGATACGATAAATTTACTTCAGGATGTGATTCAGTAAAGTACAGCTATGTATAGTGTCTGCACAGTGAAAAAGCAGGGGAAAAAAATCAATTTTCTACTGCTTCAAGGTCTTTCACTCAACAGTAGCATCAGTGTTTGGGTTTTTAAGTCAGAAACCTACTTAAAATTTGATGGTGAGTAACTATATAGTATCACGTTTTCATACCTATGTTCATTTAATTTCATATAGCATTTTCATGTAAATGTTTATATGTATTATGTAATTTTATTATTATTACTAGGCTTAAGTAACTGAAACCCTTATGAGACCTATAGCAGTGTAGCATGACAGTGATTTACTGTGAAAATTTCAGTTGAGAATTTGGGGTTATTTAGAATTCTTTTCAGATCTTTTTCTAGGCATCTTCAGCATTTCTGTTTGTTTTTGCAGAAGCTTGACTGAGATATGGTCTTCACAGGACATACATAGCTATAGTATTATTTGAATTTAGCCATCAAAAAACTGCTTCTTTCTCAATAATATTTGTGTATTTTCTTAAAATCTGTTTGAAAGCATATACATGTTCGGAATGGCTACAATTTGTTAATAAATCCCAGAAACGTATCTTTAAGCTAGCCCTTGCCCTACTTTTGTAGGTCAAGAAAATGTCATTGTTTGTTTTACAGTAGCAATGAAGGGTGTCATGGTAGCAAAGGAAATCTGTCTTATGCTTGGGATTGCACAGTCTCAGTGCTAAGGATTTTGTTGTCACGCTAGTTACAAAACTATATATAAACATTGTCAAAGTCAGCATCTAAAAAAAAACTGAAGGAGAAGCAACTTCTCTTTACTATGCATTCTCATAGCAGTGTCACAGACATCCTGAGCTATATTCTTCTCATATATTTATATGAAACTGTTCCCCTGAATGCCTCATCCTCCCTGAGGCCATTCCACAGACATGGTCCCTTTCCTTGGACAGTGAATAGAAGCTGGTGAGATTTCATCAGGGTAAGTACTTGTACTGCCCACACTCCACAAGTGGCATTAGCACAGACTGAGCAAGCACACAGATGTGCACTGAGGTGTCTTTGGGTCTGCAAAGAGTACTTTTCCCTCTTCATTCTTGTCTTCTTGATGTTAGAACTCCCATAGCTCCACCATGCAAAGTTGCTTCTTCCAGACCCAAAGCATTGTAGGCTCTTCTCAGCTCCATTGTACACTTACCAATTTGGGAGGGATGCTCAAGGCCATATTTGATGCAGTAGATGAGGGGTAGCTTAGATTATTATAACTTAGATGAAGGATAAATGTTAGAATAATTAACTGCTGATGTTGCAAGACTTTTCAGCTGTGCTTATTGTAAGTGTTAGAAGGGATTTCTCGCCTGGGTTGCATTATGAGTTTAATACCACAAGTGTGTGTGTGAGAACACCTCACAAAGCAGCCCCAGTTCATGGTTTAACATCTCATGTAATGAGGTTCAATAAAATCATGTTAAAAGGATGTTAAGGTTGCAAAGGAAAACATCAGAAGCAAGGAAATGCCAGAATTAATATGGCCTGTGGAAATCAAGTCTCTTATGGATTACGGTGCAGCTCTTATTACATGACATACTAGGCTTTCCAGGGGATCTCTCTTTTTTTCACTGACTCTGTAGGTTTTTTTCTTTTTATTTTCTTCAGTCTATATTTGTTAAACATGAAGCATCCAAAGTCCATACTTAACATAAAATCATTTGTCATACAAATATTTCTCATATACCTTAATCAAAGTTCTTCAGTGTTTAATAAATGCATCTCTTTTTCACAGTATTAGTGAACTCAGAGTACTAGACACTTAAAACATGTTAATATTTGAAATCTGGTGAACCAAGACAGAGATGAAGGCAGAAATTGCATAAAATGTTGGCTATGTTTTCCCCAATTTGAGACAAATTAGACCTTCATTTTTCTGGGTAAATGTAACATTTTGTACTTGTAAGTTAAAAATATAGTTTCCTAGGATCATTAATTAGGTCTGTAATGCTGCTGATGTAGCAGACTACCCAGTTACTCTGGGCAGACTGGTCACTGAAGATTTCACTACTGAGTTTCACAGTATGTGATGAATGCTCAGGCTTGTGTCTGTGGTGTTAGTCCCAAATCTAATTAGAGGAGAGGAGAGCAAACTGTGCTATGCTGTCCCATCCCAGACAGCCCCAGCACTCTTCCACTGCCCACACCCCACCCCTGTGTCTACCATGTTTTATTCACCTCGCTTCTGCTCTATAATTTTGCCCCCTGCAGATCCCATTCTTCTTTTGTCCCCTGATTTCTGTTCCCTCTCCTTGTTTTTGTTTTTCCTTGATTCCTCCCTGTATTTGAGTCTACAGAATTTTTCTGTTTCAGTATAGTGCCTGGGTACCTGCACAGTGGAAGATGGGACTGACAAAGAAAACAGACAGTTTTGCTAATCTCAGTCCCTTGCATGATGTCACAGGAGCTTCTGACACTCAGGAGAAATAATCTTGAGTCTTGGTGCTAGCATCTTTGAGGTGGAGAGTATTCAATGCAGATAGGGCCTTCAAAAATTCAGGAGCCAGATTACAACAGGAGTCTGCTAACAGGATGAAAACAGAGCTTTTAGAAGCTTATGAACTGGAACAAATTTGGGCACCATCCCAGAAGTGATGATTCCTGAGTACACCTTGGACTTCCCTTGCTTCCAGTTTTGGGATTCTGCATCCGAAGTTGCAGATGCTAAAGCCACTCAGCAGCATAGTGGCATGACTTTTAAAATATGAACATAACAGCATGTTTTTTTCAAAAATTTGGATTTAAGGATTTTTAGCTGAAACTATCTTGCCACTATTGTGAATAATTTTCAATATGCATATAACTAAAATGGTGAGAAAACCTGTGTAAACAGAGGGGGGAAAAAAGGAAAATAGAGCAATAGTAAAGAAAAAGGTTCTTTTTATAGCATTTAACACATGAGAATGTAAATAAATGTGGTGTTAGTGAAAGTTAATTATTTTTAAAACAGCAAGGCAGATTAGGAGGAAAAATGGTGCAGCTAAAGACAAAGGAAACAATATTTAGTCTTTGATCAAAAGTTTTCACAGAAATTTTCTGTTCACCTTCAAGAGGCATAATGTTATGAATAACAAAATGTGTTCTGCTACTTGAGTAGCAAAGAGAAATAGTGTTCATTCCATATGGCCACGTGAAAGAAAATCGCATGCCTATTCCTGTTTAAGAAATAACATTTTTATTTATCAAATCTTTTCTCTCAAAGAGGGACTGTAAAGGTAAGCAATTAAGTTTACATTTAGTCTCAGAGGAAAAGACAATCTATACTGTGTGCTTGTGCTGCATATTTCCTCATAGATGAACTGTATCATCTATGTAACAAGCTGAAAACCTGAAATACTTTTTTTTTTTTTAATATTTTGTTTTCATTGCAATATTCTTGAATATAAAATACTCACTCCCCCCCCAGTTTGTTGCATCCCACAGGGAGGTGAGCCTTTTGTATACAAGGGGTTCGTGGCTTTTCTGCTATTCCTTGTTAAGGTATACCAAAATTTGTCTTTTTTTTTTTTTTCCTTTTTTTCCCTAGTTTCAGTGTCTTTGAATGATTTTTAATTCATTTTTTGAGCAGTTGTCTGTGATGTTGACGCTCAGTACACTATTTTGGATGAATATTTCTCTTGTTTGTATATAAATGCACACTGGTACACAATCATGTGCTTTTATCTCAATTATTTTACTGTATTTCATAGAATGGCTTGGGTTAGAAGGGACCTCCAAAGGTCATCTAGTCCAACCCCCCTACAATAAGCAGGGACATCTCTAACTAGGTCAGGTTGCTCAGATCCCCATCAAGCCTGACCTTGAATGTCTCCAGGGATGGGGCCTCCACCACCTCTCTGAGCAACCTGTTCCAGTGATCAATCACTCTCATATTAAAGAACTTTTTTCTAATATCCAACCTAAATCTATACTTTTCTAGCTCAAAACCATTACTGCTCATCCTGTCAATACAAACCCTTGTGAATAGTTCTTTCTCTGTCTTCTTATAAGCCCCTTTCAGGTACTGGAAGGTCACAATAAGGTCCCCCTAGAGCCTTCTCTTCTCCAGGCTGGACAGTCCCAATTCACTCAACCTATCTTTTCCAGCCCTCTAATCATCTTTGTAGCTCTCCTCTGGACACATTCCAACAAGTCCACATCCTTCTTGTGTTGGGGGCTCCAAAGCTGGACACAGTACTTCAGGTGAGGTCTCACCGGGGCAGAGTAGAGGGGCAGAATCACCTCTCTAGATCTGCTAGCCACAGTTCTTTTGATGCAGCCCAGGATGCAATTGGCCTTCTGGGCTGCAGTTGCACATTGGTGGCTCATGTCCAGCTTTTCATCCACCAGGTCTAACTTAGTTTAATAACAGTGTAGTGAACATAAAACTATAGCAATGAGGTTTGCATCTGAATGTTTATGAAATAATGCCTGTGAGTTTTGGGCTCATGTGAGCCTTCTCTGTGTCTGATGCTGAGATGTTGCACCATCACATGTCTCCAGGGCACACTGTGACTACCAAGTCCATGGAGTAGCACAGTAGGAACAGTGAAGAAACAACCTAAGAGAAGGACATCTAATAGTGATGAAACTGAATAACTGAAAAAAGTTTTGTAGGGAAAATTAAGCAAAACATAATTAGTGCTATGTTTGCCACTTTTGTAGTGTTTTGGATGACATCTGTTGCAATAATAAAGACAGTTTTGTATGGGGAAATTTTCATTATTGCTACTGAAAACTGATATCTATGGATAACCACGTAGGCAACCCTAGTCTTTTTCAGTGTCTAGAACACGAAGAATAAAAATGACCGTCTGCAGAGCCATGCTTATATTCAGACAGCTGTGAGTGATGTTGCATGGCATTCAGTTGAGTTATTTAGGGAAAATACCTAGCATTAACCTAATCCTTATTCTTTTGGAGTTTGTGAGTATTTTGCCAATGAATTCAATAGATGTAAGTCACAGTCACAATTTTTTCCCCAAAATGCTTTTAAAGTAGCAAAAAAAGTATAGGAGAATATTTTGATGCAATATGTTCCCCAAAACTGTTATTGAGCACTTGCTGGTTGTAATGGAATGTTCTTTGTATTGGGTCAGTCCCATCAAGTAAGTCTGAGAAGCTATGAGGTTTCTAGATGGCTTTAAAAATGGAGTTTTGAAACCTCCCACATAGTCCTGGGTTCTGCATTAGCACACAAATGAGCAAAATTATTTTTTTCTCTACTGAAAGTACAAGAAATTTAGATTACCAGAAGGTACAATTAAATTTTTTGCAGGAAATTCTGAAGATCCCAAGGAGATACCTAGCCTGCAAAAGAACAGTTTTGTACTTTTATTTGAAAGTGATGGATCCTTTCACTTTTAATTAGCCTACAGCAAGGTATTGCCAAGATTAAATTGGAAGTTAAAATAACTTTTATTTAATTATATATTGCAAATATGAGTGAAAATGATGTGTGTTCATTGATGCGATAGAAAAATATGGTTAACATACAGTTAGCAGATTCACAAAATGAAAATTAAGGTATGAATTATTTAGCTAATACTGCTCTTTTCCCCAGAATCTGGTGTTTATTATTGTGAGCTTTAGCAGGAAACAGAAGCAGCATCAATTGGGAAAACATTTCTTTACCGAACTGAGAACAGTATGGCTTTCTCGTTTCCAGGTGTGGAAACTGGATCTTTGGTTTCTTTGTTCCTAGTTAGACTACTCCAAAGCTATTTTAGCCGAACATTTTACATACTAATGGAGCCTGGGGAAGTGCAGTTGGCAGCTGTTCATGGGGTAATAATGAAACACACTGTTTAGTACTGCATACTGCCACTGTAAAATGCGGGAAGTATTTTATAGAGATTATGGTGAGCAGAGCTGGATCCACTTTAAGCAATATAAGTGCGTGAACTGTGAGCAAGGAAGTTGTGTTCCACATGAGAGTAACTGGCACTCATTTGCTTTTGCAGGTAAAGAAGCCGTGTCCGGAATCAGATGGTTCAGAGCCGCAGAATCCCAGGTACGGTACTGGAGGGCAGGCTCCGACTGATGGGGCGCGAGGCAGAGCTGTGCTGCACATATGTAGCATCAAAAAGACATGTTTTGCAAAGAAATGGTTGGATCATTTTTAGTGGTTTTCACTCTGGAAGGGTTTTTTACCTTTTTCCAGTTAAAGATCAGGCTAACATCTAGGTTGTTCAGTGTAGATGGTTCCATAATGTGTCATCCTCAATTGAAAAAAGCCCCAAATAATTACATAGTGTAGGGAAATCTCTGTAATCAAATCTCACTTTCTTTGTTTATCTGCATATCTGAGTCTTGAGGTTTATTGATAATACAGTTTATTTTCAATGTGGGCAATTCAGTCTTTGTTTGGGAAAATTCACCTTTATCAAAACTTTTTTGTTTTCACCTATGAAAAGCATGCCACAGCGTTCATAAGTTGGGAAGAGGCCATACATTCTTTAAAAAGAAACTTTTCAAACATAGTCTTTTCCAATTTCATGTACATGCAAAAGTGAAAAAAGGAAATGGATTTAACTTCTGTGTTTTGCCCACGTATGTATGTGCATGGATAATTTTGTGCAGGTGAAGTAGTAGTTGTTTTAGATGTGCCATTAAGCCTGCATCTTCCTGTTGATTAGTAAGCTGTTGAGCTACAGTGGATGATATTCTTAATTTTTGGGTGGTTTGTAGTGCTTTTTGTCTGACGTTGTCTTGCTTCTGTTTAGAAGACCTGTTTCAGTTTCGCAAAAACTCATAAGCTTTAATTGTGAAGGGAGAGCCACAAAACAAACCTGACATCACACTAACATTGTCATTAAAACTCGGAAAAACAAAGTAATTCAAGATTTGCCCCCCAACCTCATCCTTAACTATGTCTTTGTGTCACTGTTACTGCAGGATCCTCTTGGAATCACGTGCAATATCCAAGGCCAGTATAACATCTCTGGCTTGAGCTGTGCTGTGCACCATCTCAATTTCTTTGATTAGCTCATGTCAGTTATTAATATATCCTTTCATTTAGTTTGGTAAGAACTGAATGTAAGTAAGGGAATAAAAAATTCAATGTCCAAATACGCTTCCAGTAAAGTCAGTAGTGGTTTTGCCCTGGACTTCAGTGGAGGCATGTTTGCCCTTCAATCCTTGTTTAATAACTTCTAAATGAAAAATGTATCTGCTGTGCTGCTAATTTGCATTAAAATTTATTAAAGGTCAAGCTCTTTCCAAGTACTTTGACAGCATGGAGGATCCCAACTTAGCAAAACACTTGTGCATGTGCGTGGTTCTGTCTTGCTTGTCCAAATGAGACGGTTATATCTCAAATCTTTAAAAACTATGAAGAAGTCCATAGTCTGATATAGTTTTGTCAGAGTATGATATTGCAAACAAACCGGAGGACCCAGAATACAATGTATTGTAATTACCTCTGCACATCAGGAAAATTCTTACAAGCTGTAGTTAAATTCTTCGTACAAAATCTGAGGAGCAGGATTCTTTTTTCCTCCCAAGTGCACAAGGGACCCTGTATTACAAAGAGTCAACCTGGAGGCTAAATCTGATAGTTTTGGGGGTTTTTTGAGTTGTATTTTCAAAAAGAAATGCTTTTCATTTTGAGCTCCACAGCCTCTGAGGTTTGAGTGTACAGATACAGTTGGAATTAATATTCCTGGCCTGAGTGTGTGTGCAGTGCTGTGTATACAGCCTGAAGCGGGATTTCCTGGTCAGGGCAATGAGACTTTGGTCTTGGTGGGGAATCTCTGTCAGGCCTTTGGCTGGAGCAGCACTAGAGGGCACCGTGCGGCACATGAAACTGTACAGCCTGGAGCAAGGTAATTCTTCTCTAAACAAGGCTTAAGTGAAAACATTGCACATAAAGTGAAACATCAGCATAAAAATGAATGCTGGAGACACACAGCCTTACAGAATAGCTCCTGGCTTGGGACCTAAGGCCAATATCATTCATTTATTTAGCTAGCTTTATAGTCTGTTGGTTTTGGATTTGAAACTATTACAATAAATGCAGATGGAAAGTGTTTTTAGAGTAGGGAAGTAATTAAATTGGGTGTGGGAACCTTGTCAGGAGAATTCTTGGAGTGACATGTGTGTATCAGCAGATTCTTTGTCTTGCTTGGCCTTGGTTTGTCTTCCAGAAAGAAACATTCAAACTGCAGATGTGACCAGTAAATTTTTTTTGAGATAATTTACTAACCTATGCAGCATATCAAAAAAGTATCTAGCTATACATGCAGTAAAAAGCAGCTTGCCAGCATTTATTTATAGAAAATGGTTGTTGTCTCGCCAGACAGGTAAACTGCAAAGATGGAGAGGGCACTGTACTTAAGAATTGAAGTCGTGTTGGATAGGTGAGTTGTAAACACAGGAGGAAACGTGTATGGCTCTTCAGTATCTCTGTCACAAATTCTGATTCACAAAAGACTTTTTTTCAAATTCTGTCATTTTGCCAAATCTCTATGAACTGGTTGTGCATACTTACTTTTATCCCCAAATTTTTAGATATGATACCTAAATGATGCTCCTATACCTAAGTATGGTGGTATTGTGGCTGTATCAATTATGGCATTCGTTCTTCATAATTTTGCAATAAAAATTAAATTCACCCTGCAAGTCTGGATAGTCATCCAGTCAGGCAACAGCCATTGGAGGCAGTTGGGACTTGCCAACTGTTGTGCTATGGATCTGGATAGGACAGGAGACACAGGCATGGGTGGTGACAACTCCTGCATGCTGGCCATGTGTCAAGTCCACTAGTGAATTTAGGAGGAGAAGTTCCTGTGTCTAGAACCTATAAACATACATTGCTTTAATTTTCTGTATGTGGGGTATACTTTAAAATGGTACCCATCCTGAGTATGCTGAACAGCTTCTACATTAAATTTAGTGGCATACAAGAATCGCTGAAGTCTAGTGCAGTGCATGAAAGTTAAGTTTTATCCAATTATTAATGAGCTCCCTTTTTACATAGCTAATATAGTAAACCATTTTAATTCTACTAGGTGAGCATTTTGTTGCCTTAAAATTATAAGTTACACTTATACTCTCAAACCTGAAGACCTTGCTGTGGAAATGAGTTAAAACACTAGAATATGGCTGATTGTGAAGTCCAGTAAAATATTAAAAACCAGGTCCCAGACTCCTGGTCACACTCAGCTACAGCACATTTGGTTTGACCACATATCCCAGGGCAATATCTTTCTTTGAGACAACAGACTGCTTGATGAACACATCTCTGCTACCCCCAGATCCTCCTTCCTTTCTTTCTGGGCCTGCCAAAGATTCCACTGTAAAACCAAAGTCACATTAGGAATTGAGGTCTGACAACAAATACTAGGTTTTCTGGGCTATAAAATGAAATGATGAGGAGAGAAATGAGGGGAGGGAGAGGAAGTCCCTGCAAATGGAAATTTAGCAGAGTCTTCTGATGCTTTCTCAAGGTCCACTGATTATAGGAGAAAAATCATGCTTTTTTAACCTCTGAAGAAGATAGAAGAGTCTGCAGAAGAATGAGAATTTTCTGACAGCTGAGACATAGCTTCTTTTTTCCTGGAAGGGTAAAGAAAAATGACCATATATTTCAGATACTTTCCCTCTTTAAACCATGATCCATATAACATGAAGATGATGCCTATGGGGATAAAAGGGAAAACTTGAAGATTTTGACAAGTAGTTTTATAAGCTTGGTATGAAAGTTAGTTGACAAATTAACTTGTGAAAATACATATAGGTGTCAAAAAGATGTTACTTATGTATTCACAGAAGGGCAATGGCTCTTCGTATTGGTAAGTTAAAGCTAAGCCCTTTGGAGTAAGCAGCCCTCCATTCTTGTTGTGTAATTTTTACTACAAACCTGTGGATCCGATATCTCAAGCTATATCCATTCTTCCTGACTTGTCTTTTCCTTTATATTCTTTTTAAAAAAAATTTCTAAAAGCAAAAGAAAGGGAAAAGAAGCCACTCTTCAGCAAATTCTCCCTTTTAAAACTTCATTAGGTGCCATAAGAAGAGTGTAATCACAAAGGCATTATAGCTATTGCATAATAGCCAGACAAAGTTCGTTCCTGTGTATTACTGAACTACAGATTCACCGGTGATGATCACTGGTAAATATTGAATCATATGCACAGACACAGTTGCCAGATAAACAGGCTGTCCAAAAAAGCATAAAGGTATTTTTTTATGTCTTTAAAAAAGACATCCTGTATTTCAATTTAATATGGGTTTCAATGAGGCTTTTAGTATAGATCGCACCTTTTCATCAGATGATGGCTGTTCTGTTCTTCCACACCCACACTGCTTAAGAGTGCAACATACAGCAAGATTTAAAACATAGGGATTCCTATTTCTGTTTCTTCATCTTAAAGTCTCTCTTAAGACTTCTGAATAAGAGCCAGGCTTTCAGTTTTCTCACTGGTCTCGTTTTGATACCTACTCATGGATTATCACTGGTCAGGATATAGAGTGCATGTGCATGTGCATGTCCAGAGACAATTACTGTTATTAATGCATTCACAAGTAAATAGATGGTATTGAATCGCAGTGAGAGCTACCGCAGTTTTCACATTCAGTTCACTCGATCAAGGTTTTTTCCTCTGCAATTTGAAGGCACTGTTGTGAATACGATGTTCACTGCTATACTCCATCATCTGAGCTATGCTAATACTGTACGAGTTCATTACTGAAGAGTGTTTCCACAGCCATTCATATATTTAACAAAAATGGAAAGGAAAATAACCTGTATCATCTTTGTCTTTTTCTTGACAACCAGATCATCATAAGCGTTACATTCTCAGAATTTTGGACTGTGTAAAATACACTTGAGATTGCTCTTTCACTGACTAATCCCTCAACAAGACCTTCACAGTCTTATCTCTAGTTGATGATGGTTGTTTCTTTCAGACAAACGTTTGCTTATTTTTGTGCCACGTAATTGTCCATATTTACCTAATCTAAAATTGTAACTCCTCAACCCAAGTCCAAGCTTTACAGGCATCTGACATACTGTGTGATGAAGCTGTCATGTCTTTCCCAAGACTATTGAAACACAGTTGGCCCTCTGGGTACCGGTTATTAGGAGAGTGAGAACAGCAATACCTTCCCATTCATTTGAAGTTCAAGAGGTGAACTACAAATGGTTTTTGTTACATGGTGAAGAGGAGCTTTACAATTGAGCTGCCAAGCAAGAAAAAACAACAATAGCTATGAAAATTGTCATTAAAGTTTCAGAATTATAACAGAAAAAGTGAATAGTATTGGTTGTGCAATAAAAATGGGCAAGCTTGGACTACCAAGCTTTCATATGTGTTGTTTAGCCACGTTATGCTCCCTCATTTTTCTCTTTTCCATATCTTTAAAGGTTTGTTTTATAAGATAAGGGTTTGTTGTCTGTGAACCATATGTAGCTTATCTTGGCTAGAGGGTAATGTAAATGCTTTTCTGAGTCAAGAGTAATCTCACACTGAATAATCGGTAGATCGTAATGACATGATAAAGGGGCTTCATTTGAGGAAATGAGACATTGAGTGGACTCTGATTTAAACTCCAAAGGTGAGATTTATCTCATCCTGAAGTAGTTGTGTAAGCAAGCACTTCTGAGATGCCATTTATCTGGTTGTCTTTCTATTGACTGTGAAGACAGCTCCTTTATCCCTCTTCTCCTGAGCAACTGTGCAGACTCAGCCAGCCATCACCTGTTGTACTGCTGATTTATTACATGAAGACCAGCTAGGTACACAATGTGAGCAAAAGCAATGAAAGTATTAATTTTGATTTTACAGATTCTGCTTTTTTGCAAAACTGTTCAGTTCCAGAAGGGAATACATGCAAAAATAAGATTATTCTTTATCCAGGAAAAAACACTTTGTGACTAGCTGCTAGTATTTCTTGGGCGTGGGACAAACTATAAAAAGGAACAGATAAAGCAATACAAATTTGCCATGAAAAGACAGAATAAATAAAGTTGAAATTGAAAGATTGCCACAAGTAATTTTGGGAACTGAGCAAAAATCAGGTCAACAGAAGGGACAGTATATGTCTGTCAGAATATAGCATTCATGTCAGTGAGACCACTATAGCTATAAACACTTCACCTAAGAGAAACATTTGGCGGAATCAAGCCCAGACTTCTCAGTCAAGACAGTGACTGGCAAAAAATGTATCACAATTTTCTATTTTAAAATAACTAGGCTGTGGAATAAGATTTCTCATAAAGGCTACATTCTGGGACAAACAGGCTTAGCTTGCAGTCGAGAGAATGTTTTATGCAAGTCTGTTATTTATTAAAGGTTTGATGCACGTATTTAGTCTGCATGCCACTTAGGCAGTTGGAGTCAAAATAAGTTAGATGACTGTGCAGATACATGTAACTGAATGGCATATAATATTCATAACTGCATGATAATTACTACAAGGACTATGTTGCCTTGTAATGTACACCGTATTCTCAGGCATGTAGTTTTCAGGCACTACAAATCTTTCCTATTTTTAGAGCAGTCTGTGTGATATCTCTTTGCTTGATGTACGCTGATGTTCTCACTCATTAACTTCAGAAATTCAGTCTTCATATTACCCGAGGTCTATTGAAACTGGTCACTGTCTGCCCATTGTTTTTTGTTGGCTCTGGGTCAAGGCCCCAAAGAGTTCTAAAAATATATATGATACGTTTCCAGAAAGTATAATACTCTATTTAGAGTGCAAACACATGGTAACTGATGACATCACAGGGAAGTATTTGAATGGTTTATATTAACAGATCCCTGTGGCTTTAACAATAAAATTATTTTTTTATATATTTCAGGTCTGTTACAAATTCCTGTTTGTTTTTTCTTTTAAACCAGGCATAACATATTTTCTGTTATATTAGTAATAATTTTTCTGTGTGATCCCAAGCCAGATCATGTCAGTGCTAAGACTTCCGTTAACCTGAATCAATGGTGGGTCAGAATAAATGAAAGCAATAAAACCCAAGAAGCTTGAACAGTTTTGGGAAATTTATATCACCTTACTGGAAAAAAAAAAAAAAGAAAAAAAAAGAGGGAAGATTTTAACAGAAATGCAAGAAGAAGTAATTTCCAGATTTTGGAGTCACCGTCAAGTGCAAACACGTAGTCTTTTTGGCTAACATCACATACTATGAAAGCTCAGAGCTTTCTAGTATGGATTTGTTCTGCTGGAATGCAAGAGCCAACCACTGCTAATGATATAAAACCTATTTTAAAACCAGAAAAAAATCTAATGCATCTGGAAATGAGATAAAGGTCTCTGAGAGAAACATGTTACTCTAACAGTTCTGAGCTTATTGTAATCTGTTGCTAGGAGTATATCCTATTTATGATAGAGTAGGTGATACAAAATATTGTGCAAGTGCATACTGGAATGTATTAATTTAAAGGATTTATTTTATTTGCTGTCCCCTTAGAAACCTGCTGTCTTTCCTGCTTGCTTAGATGTATTTTGAAAATGGTTAAAATCCTATTGAATAATGGCTTGAACCACCAACTCTTAATATATTTCATGTCGGTTTTTTTTTCTAGTTTTCACTGAAATACATAATTATATGCATTAAAAAGGAGTTGGTATTTTATATATTTATTCACTGTATATAGCCTTATGTCTTAAATATCTTAAGTGAATGACCTAAACATTAGGCTGTTACGAAAGCCATTCTACTTGGTGCAAGTATTGCATATTTCTTGGAGTGGGGATTTGAACCAGGGTATCCTGTAATCAGCACACATACATCTAGTCCCTTTTGCTATCCTAGGCTGACCTGTTTGAAAATTGTCCATGGTTTCAAGTAATTACTAGCTTGCCTACTCTGAACAATGGTAGCAACTCCCAGGATATTCCTGTGTACCCATCTCTGTTTGAAACTCTTGTCATCATTCTTTCTTCCACATGTCCTTCTTCAGAGGAAGGAATTTTTCTTATGTGAATGTTTGTGGCTAATGTGAGGGAGACTGAAACCACCCCATGTATTTATGTAATTAATAATTTTGACATAATTGTGGCTTCTAAAATGCCTTATGATTTTTGAGCCTGCTCAAGGGTGCCAGTTATTTAGCAGGTCCCAGCCATGAAACTACCTTCACACAACTGAACTGCTGTTAAATATATTCTGCCATCATATGCAATGGGATGGTGAGTGCTCTTTAACTGAAATGCCTATTAGTGCACATTAAACTATCTGGGGAAAGTCTGCAAAAATGAAGCTCTGGAGCTATGTCAATAAGTATTAATGGCAGTTCAATACCATAAAACCCCAACAACTGAAAACAGAGATGAGCCTACTGAAGAACTGCAAAGAACACAACAGAAATTTCCAAAATTATTTATATAAGAAGCACACTAAAAACGACTTGCTCATGGTTATAATTTTCAGCTAGAAATGGCAACCTATAAACAAAAATGTACACAATTTAACATGAGTATTATAATCAAAGATTCTTGAAAGCACTATGAAATAATCAATGTAATCTATTAGTCAGCATTTCAGAACAACTTGTTAGGAGCATAGGTACAGCGGTGTGTGGTGCAATTCTTCCATCAGTATCTCTCATCCCCTTTATCATCCCTTTTATATGTGGGTGCTGTTGCACAGCATAACAAATACAGAAACTGTTTTTATACCAGGCTGAAATAACAATGCATATTCTACTGCCTTTATTACTGGATAAAGAGATGGCACGATGTAACATATGTGCTGATGGCAGCAGTTAAATGCAATTTTGAGTCCATTTGCAGGGCTGTTGTCACTCTCCCTCCCACACTTTGTTCTCCCCGCCTGCTTTGTGGTACAGCTTGCTTCTGTCAGATCATGGTGTGAGCACTGGTAGCCCAACAAACAGCCTGAGCTGCAACCAGTTGTACAGGTAGATAGTTTACTTTTACATCTGGTTTTCATATTGCATTATATACCAGGCAGTGTTTGTTAGCTTGTTGCAAAGTGATATTGGATGGCCGCAGTTCCAAGATGTCAGCTTGCCAGTCACTGGGCTGGCTGAAATTAATTTCTGTGTAAGGTCAGTTTAGTGCTGCTCTGCAAAGTGGGTGGGCAAGGTCCAAGTGATTGACCTTTAAAAGATGAGCATTCATTTTACTTCCCTTTCCTTCTCTGTTCTTCCTCCCTACACACACTCCCCCATTTTGGCTAATTTATGGTGAATCTGTTGATTTACTGAATCATTATACTTTTTGGTACACCTGATTTCAGAGAGAGGGAAAAGGAGTGCAGGTATTTCTGTATTAATTAATATAGCAATCAGAATTTAATATTTTTGAATCTTCAGGAATGTCTTGGGATAGGGTAAATACAATTTTTGAGTAAAAGATTATACCTGCAAGTGTTTTTACATAATCCAGTAGTTTCTTAGAGCCTTATCCTGAAATTGAGCCATAAATTGGCAGTGTTGGTTCCTCAAGTACAGCTTATATAATCACATTGAGAAGGAACTGTTTCTTTCTTTCTCTCTTGGTCTGTTTTTGCCCTGTCATATCACATTACAGCAGTACACAGGAGAACTAATTCAGACTCTATTCCAGCTTTTTTGGCCTTCTGGATACTCCAAATATATTTTACCATTGGTGAGTCTGAATAGTAAAAGTATTTGGTTCAACCTACTTTGCACTTCAGATCCAGTTGAATAGATTCCTAGAAGAATGCAGACATTAAAAAAATCTGGCCATTTAGATCCAAATCCCCTGTTCCGAGGTTGGTACATGTTTACTTTTTAAATGAATCATATTTTTCCTCAAACACTTTTAAGTTCCTGGCTAAGATTTTACTATTTCACAACCTGTTCAGACACATTTTAAATACCATCAATCAATGTACTCAGTAAGCATTTAACTAACAACATGCAGTTAGTACGCAGTGATAGTATTTAACATGCCAAAAAAGCACATCTTTGCCATCCTACTAGATCCTGATTAGCCATTAGAAAAAAAAAAATGTAGGAAACAAGAATAGAACAAACAAACAAAAATACATATAAAAAGAGACCACATGCAGATAAACTAATTGCAAGTTTACTTTCTGTTTTCTAACATCTGCATCTTCCATGTTACACACGTGTGTTAAAATTGGTTTACTTTTGGTATTTCAAACTTGGTCTCCTCTCTTTATGTTAAGGTCTTATTAGAAAGTAACTCTGTGCTTCGGCTCTCTCCACACACAGCTTAGTTTGAACACCAGTCATTGTTATCCTCCTCTGGGAACAGAAGTCAGAGGATCCAAATGACTAGCAGGGAAAGAGACTCCTCCATAAGCAGCATCTGGCTCTTTGGCAGATTTGTCAGGCACTTCTGCTAATGGGTTTGGATTTGCCCAGGGGTCTTTTATGTGGTTACATTGCAGATGGTCTGTCTGTTCTATTTTCCCCTTTTGAATGCGTTTATTTAAAATTACAAAAAAACCCACAAAAAACAAAAAAACAAAAAAACTTTCATCTGATCCTCAAAATTTACACACTCTTTCCAGCTGATAAGGTTCTTTATAGGTCTCATAAGATGCCCATGCAGGCTCCTTTCTGTTAGAAATCACAAAGCTTTCCATATATTCAAACGTGTGTCTTGAGGTTTTGTTGTCAATTCTGGACTTCATTCTCCAGTTTAGCTGCCAAGTGATATAATTTACTGTGATCTAAGTCTGTATTATTGTCAAATTTCTTTGGGAATTGCTTTATGTCATTTGTAGAGCAGAGGTAACTTTACCTCCCCTTGAAGCATGAAATATACTTGCCTTCCACTAGCCATCAACCTTTGAAAACCTAAGTTCAAATCTGAATTTGGTTAAATGTGAAAGAGAGTATGATGGTCTCAATCTAATTCATAAGGGATTCTTGTCTGCCATTTAAGAGAGACCCAGGACTGAAGCAGCAAGTCTGTGGGAAGGTACATCTGGCAGATCTATGGAGAAAGACATATGCAGTGCCCACATAAATAAAGCAATTCTACAGATGATTGACTTTTTAGCAGAATTATTTATTGTGTGGCATGAGCGCAGAAAAAGGCAGAGAGAGGGAACATCCTGTTAGGTGAATTTCATTTTAGTTGTTTCAGTTAACAACTGAGTCTCTGTCACTTTAATTTTTAAGGTTTTGGGGGATTTTATTTGCTTTTTGGTGTAGAAGTAATTGGTAGGTGACTAGACATAAGATCATGTTTTATTCCTGTGTTATTTCAGGCTTGTGTCTTATTTTCCTTCTAATTATGTAGATTAAATTAAACAGAAAAAAACCCCTGTGCTCTCAAAGATGCAGTGATTTTAATGACTTACTCAAAATAGTATGAGAGAAGCATATTCATCCCCCTTAGCATTTCGTTATTATACCATGTTTCATAACAGTAATATTTTACAACTTGATGTGAAATAAAAATATTTGAATTATAAAAAGCAATCATAGTGTTATTGACATGTGCTCTAATGCCCTGTCTCACAAAACAGGTTCTTAACTACTGAGGAACCTGGTCTAAATGCAGTAAAGTTACAATCTTAAGTCTGCAGTGTAGATGTGTGTGAACTTAAAAACCAACAACACTGTAGGATTTATTTCCTCCTGCCCTGCTTTTTCCTCAGGACTTGGACAGAAGTGGATATTTAATGATTTTTAAAGGCTAGGTGGTATGTCAGAAGTCATAGTGAGGTCAAGCCATTTGCTGTAAGCTGGGGCTTTTAGCAGAGGCATCTATAAAAGACAGTTTTCACTGAGCAGGCTTGTTTCCACTGCTGCTCTGCATGTGCAGGGGCAGCAAGGAACTGGAGTGGTGGCTCTGCCCGTGCCCTGGGCAGGCAGGTGTCCCCCCCATCCAGCTGGGATATTGGCATGTAGGCTGAACTGGAACTGGAGGTGTTACAGATTTGCAGCTGGTACCTGCCTCTTCTTGTGGCTCAAGAGAATAATTCAGGGAGGATTGTGCCCCAGAGACCTCAGCAACATATATTTATTGGCTTTTAGAAAAATCACCTACTTCACTCCAAATTAAAAAGGTACATAAAAACTGTGCTTATGCTTTAAGTCTCAAATTATAAAATGACTTGGGGAAATCAAACAGAGAAGCGAAATGAAATGTAATCATTTTATATCAATTGTAAAGGTCAGCCAGCATAATTACGTTTATCAAGGCATCATTCTCTCTCTTCCTCAGAATAACAGAAAATGGTTTGAATGTGATTAGTTACTAAAAGTGAATGTAATAATCTCCCCATTCTTTCAAGTGTACAGGTGATAAAGTCGACTGGACTTAACAAGAGTGATCAGATGCTGAAGCAGTTAAAGCATCAAGCAGTCACAAAGTTGCATATATTTATTTTATATTATAAGCCTAGCTCATTGTTGTGACTACGATTAGAGAACAGAAATAATTGCTTTTGACACAAACTGTTTTGGAGCCAAACATAATGTGCTCCACATGAGGTAAACTACAGAATATTTGTCTTGGAAGCCAGCGTTCAGATCAGGTTTAGCTTTTAAGGGGAACTTCACTGTTAAAAGTGAGATGCGTTAATGTTTCCCATGTTAAGACTGCTTGCCAGTAACTCTATATTTTATATTTAAAAAAAAAAAAAACAAACAAAAAAACCCTAACAAAAACCAGAGAAGATTCAGAATGTTTGCATTAAAATATGATGCTTGAATGCAGCATGAAAACAAGAAGTTTTTAGCAACTTCTGTATTTTGCCTGGTCTGTCATCATAACTCATCCTTCCTGGAGGTGGATTAAGTTCTTGCAAGGCCCTTT
The DNA here is from genome assembly GCA_013401335.1 of Brachypteracias leptosomus. Classification (NCBI taxonomy): domain Eukaryota; kingdom Metazoa; phylum Chordata; class Aves; order Coraciiformes; family Brachypteraciidae; genus Brachypteracias; species Brachypteracias leptosomus. The sequence continues at coordinate 5,531 of VYZX01016964.1, read as the reverse complement.
GTAAGAAATTACATTGAAATGAGGTATGATCACTCTAATACAACACACCTGAAAGAGCTTCTTTTCCCTTGGGCAATCCCTGATGAAGAAGAACCACGCTTCAACAATTAGTTTGAAATATAACAGACATTTTAATTCAGAGTGAGCCAGACACAACCCACCCTCTGCTCTCTTGTTATGTTACTTAACATCATACATTTGCAGCCAACAGCAAAATTCCCAGACTTTCATCTCTGATTTCCCAATTTTAGATTTGTTTAAATATTGTTGTATGTGAGTAAAGTTGACATTATTATATTGCAATTAATAATGTTATTTACTATATTTCAGTTAATAATATAGATATGGATCAGGCACCAATATCTGAAGCTAGGCATCTGATCTGTCCCATCCTAACCGGTGGTGGTGCTGATGTTTATGTGGCAGGTCAAGGGAAGGAAGTGTGTGTCCCCTTGCTGAAAGCTTACCTCCAGCTATTGCTTAGACAAGCCCAGAATGAAGGGTACTTAAGAGGTACATCAGATCTAAGTGAAAGAACTACCCCATTGCAAAACCAGGTCTTTAGCACCCTAGGAAAGGGTGTGAGGAATTTTATTACTTTATCTCTGAAAAAGGTAGTTGGAAGATAGCATAGTGATGAAGTTTTCCTTAGAAATTCCTCTTTCTCATATGTGGGTACCGGGATTTGGGGGGTCTTCTATGCTTTGATGCTTCTTTCCATCTCAGTTTGGAAGAGGGCATCTCCTCTCATTAAAAAGCGAAGGTGCTAGAGCACCCGTATTTATTGTCCATAGGAAAGCAGGGCTTCGAACAGCCCATTCAAAACTCCTCTCATTGTTCCACTTAAAATCAGGCTGTCATGCCATGAGGAGCACTGCCTTGTGTTTTCCATGAGATGTTTTGAAATTCTGTGCAGTAAGCAGTGTGGCTTCAAAGGCTGTCTTACAAAGGACAGATTAGCAACAGGCTGGTAACTGGCAGAGATAATCGTCTCCATGTTCCTCTGTATATTTGAAAAATAGTCTTTGTTGCTCAAATTAGAGTTAAAGACATAAAAGAAGGACTTAGTGAGATTCTCTGGTTCATCAGGTTTGTTATGTGTTCTTTACCTCCAACCAGGTCACCTGTCAGAGGTGCAGAAAGGACTTGAAAATTCCCAGCAAATTTTTCAGATGGGACTCAGAGCATTTGTTCTGCAGAAGTTGTGGCGTAGGAGGGAAGGCCACAGACTTGCTGTTTGCATTTCAGCCATCTCCACAGAAGTGTTTTTTATTTGTTTATGACACAGCACATCATGTTGTAAGAACCACAGAATTTGCAAGTGCGAATCACATCTGGAAGTGGTCAGAAATGGAAATGGGAGCTGTTGGGTGAACTACTCTTTGAAAATGTAGTCCTGTAATTCAAAGACTTGCATTTAGATCTTGTGTATCTGTAAGGTGGTAGTCTGTATTTCATGTAATTTGGATACTTGACAGCTCCCTGTGGAACTGCAGTGTCATTATCACTTTTGATTTATTTAAATGGTCACATAATGACTTCAAAACCTACTTTAGTCACCTTTTTTTAAGTAGCAGGTTAAACATGAGTTTAACCTCCTGTGTACCTTTATGTGTTTTCTGTTCACACCAGGACTAGGAACTGCATCGTACAGCCTGCAGGCTGCATGACTGAGCTTGTGGCAGCATGTGAGACTTGCCCCCACCTGAGCCCAGCTGGGGCATGGCATCATTACTGCTGTTGGGGCTGTGCATGGCATGGATTTGGTGCATGCCACCTGGTGCTCAGGCACAGTTTGGTACAGCCCAACTTCGGGATGGGCCAGTCTGTACATGAAATAAGAGAACTGAGCTCCCTACCATTCTCTCTGCTATTTCTTCAGTCCTTGCCTCTTCTGGTCCTTGCCTCTAACTAGTTTAGATGTTATCTGTCTGGCTTCTGCCATAGTTTTCTCAAACCAGCTGCCTTTGAGAAGACAGGAAGTATCTGTTCAGACACCACATTGCCTCTTTCCAGATACTTCCTCCAGTTCGTAAAGCATAGACCTTGAGCTAAAATTGTATCACATCAAACCTGTGGCTGTCACATTTGGACAGCCCAGAAAAAAAGATCTCAAAGGCTGGGATCCAGCTGGCCAGAAGGTATTGCTTTGCGTAGCTTTGCCTTTTGTGTGTGCGTCAGTTTATTACATCAGAATGTAGTAGTGTCCCATATAAAACTACCATTTGCCTCTATCAAATCAAACCAATCCCAAACTGCAGGGTTGGGAGGGAGGTGAAAGGGAAGCCATATGGAAAAAAAGGCTTCACGTTATCTGCCTTTTCAGTGACAGCCTGCCCATTTCACTAGTGTAGACCTGTGCTTTGTAACTGAAGAAATCTCCTGAGCATAGGGAGGGTGAGCTGGAAGTTGATGCTGAGGTAAATAATTTAATATGTTCCCCCTCTCCATTTGTCTTGATTTTATCTGTTCATTTTAATAGTTGGTGGCTTTGGACAAATGGACTACATGTCCAACAAGAGAATCCAGTAATGGCTCCTAGAGATTACTCTATGTTTCATGCATAACTGTGGAAATCCAAATTAATTTTACATTGTCTTTTAATTGTGTCAGGGAAATGACATTCATTCCCAATTAAAGTCAGAAAGTGAGAAAATAATGCAATGTGGATTTGTGGCCAACTGAACTGCACTAGAATAGACAGTTTTCTGCGGTTTTCTGGAAACCACATTAGATGACATTAAACTGAAATAATATGTCCCAGTCAATCAGAAACCAGGGAAACCATATGGTTACTGACTTTTAAGCAAATAATAGTTTTCACAATTATACAACATGACAATCCAAGCCTTCTAAATTCATTGCCATGTTTAGTCATCACCAGAGCAAACCTAACCTTTTCATCTTTGTTTTATTCCTCAGGCAGGAAAAGAAAATGTCAGGTTTTCTTTTCCAGCAAAAATAAACTTCAAATTGTAAGCAATTATTTTTCACAGTATTTAGTCATATGTTCTCATTAGACCCATGAAGATAAAATCCACATATCCCTTGCAGTAAAACAGGATCTGCTTATTACTAGAGCAATAGTCATATGCTAGAGTAACCAAAGCTGTGCCCTTTGGCATTTGCTCATGTGGTGAGAAAGGCAGGAAAGTAGAAAAAAAAGTATCTGACACCTGGTTGTCAGGAAGCAGGGAGAATCTCAAGGTGGCACAGGGTCAAAAAGGGAGGGTGATAGCAAAAGTTTATCTGGGGAAATGGGAAGAGAGGCTGGGGAAGAAGCTGCAGTGCTGTGAAAAGAGATGTCCTTTTTCTCTCACTATGAACAGCCTGTGGAGGCAAACCACAATGCTGGCCTTTGTCATGGAACCTGCTTGGCCACGTTCTCAGCTGAGCCCTCTGCACCAAATCCTTTCCAAGCACTGACACTGTCTGCCTGTCAGTCAGCTCCTGTAAAGTAATACTGTCTGCATGAGGGATTTTTGCCTTGGAATTAGAGCTTGAATAGCCAGGAGAAGGACAATAGGCATTTATGAGATAGGATTGTGAGATACAATCACAACCAGTGCCACTTTATGTCCCAAAGGATCACCTAAGGAGTCCCATCCTCTGCAAGATAAACAGCATTGTTGAGATCGAAAAGGCTTTTAAACAAAATCAGGCAGTTTTGAGGTTTCCTCAAATTATTGACACTTTGTACTAGAAGGATCCTCTCCACAGTGAGGTTATTGCAGTCCCTGGGTAGAGGTATTTCCTTGTGAGCTTGAACTTGTGCACTAGGAAGCTGCATGATGATATTCAAACTTATGTAATGAGTCATCTATGTTCATGAGGAGTCTACTACAGTCCTTACTGTACACTTACACTTCTACAAAGCTGAACTTCATAGTATTTTTATTATTTATGTGGTATTTTTCAGCATAGTAAAAAACTGTAATGTTTTTATTCATTGTTTCAGTAAGGTTACCCTCCATCTGACATTGGTTACAGATCAACAGAGGAGAAGTATTTTTTTGATAAATAGAAGTTGTGCAGCTTCCATCCCCCTTCCATCCCCCAACAACTGCAACAATTTAGCACTTGTTTGCTAGATTGTTAAAAGAAAGTAATAAAGTAAAACTCTGAAGAGCGTTTCTGGTTTTCTCTGTACACCATGACATTTTTTTCCTGCTTATTAGCACTATATCAGATCATTTTACAAGTTAAGAAATGAGACCTCAAGGAGAGTGGAAAGGAGTCTTGCTAGTGACCGGCAGTATTATTTGTTTTTAAGTCTCTGGCAAGCTCCCAGAACTCGCACAATGGAGGGGTATGCTTTTGAAAGATTGTGCCTAGAATAGCAAAAGATCTGCTATTTTGGCCATCTACTAAGCTTGAAAAGATACAAAGGAGGAGTTGATGAGCCTGGGAAAAGAGGGGGGGCAGTCATCTCAGTGGAACAAATTTCTCTCATCGTTTTTGCTATTTCTTCATTACCTCTTAAAGTGGCAAAAAATGACAAAGGCTGCCATACACGGCATAAAAGAAAACACTATTAATGTGTATTTTAGGGTGATGTCATGATAGGAAGTGTTACTCGTTTGAGGAGTGTTCTTAGGCTGTGTGTTGTGTTGCATTGTTTGTGGAAGTCTGGTGGAAAGACGGAAGGTTTTTTGGTGTGTATTTATATGCTTATATACATGTATGTGTGGATATTTAGCACCGAAGAATTATTAAAAGTTTGTGTGTAGCTGTAGGTTAATGTACCTGTGTTTGTATGCATGTGCATATTCCCTGGAAACCTGCCCATCATCCAGAAACACTGTCTTTCCACCTTCTTTCTTACTGCTCACTGTAGCCTTTCAGGACTGTAAAAGGGTTGGTGTAACTTCTTTTTAATTGCGTTATTCACTGTTTGTGTAGATGCAGTAAACTTGAAAAATCCCTGGCCTGACTGTGCATGTAATGTGTAAAAAAGTTCTCTAAGAAAAAAACCCACAACAAAACAAAGTAGAATAAAACTATAAATATGGTGTATGTATTGTTATTGATGATTTTAAACTTTTTGCAGATTTTATGTAGATTTTATTGAACTAATAACATTAGTGTATGTGCATCCATTCTAACTTTCTAGTTGGAGTGGAAGGCTTGTATGAGCTAGTTGAGACTGCATATGGAAGAGAGGTGGGCTCACTAGTCATGTTCAGAACACGACTGGAAGAACTGGCTAAAAAAATTTCTGTGGGAAATGGAAAAAAACCCACCCCACTTGTCTTCAAAGCTGTGTAGTTGATCAGAGCTGAGCTGACAGCAGTAGGAAACAGATGTAGCTGAGTCTGAACAGCTCTGTTACCCAATTTCATATTGCTTTAAAAGTTCATTTTAAATAAAAGGGAATTCCCTGTTTGTTTAATTTCAGAAGTTCCAAAGTAGCTGACATCTTAATTGGACAAGGCTCCAGGTTTCTGTGAGAAAGTTTGGGATATGTAAGAACTGGTGTTACAACAGGAGGAATGTAAGAAAAGCAGGAGAGAAACTAACATTAAAAAAAA
>VYZX01016963.1:43047-67026 GCA_013401335.1 Brachypteracias leptosomus | reverse complement strand
TTATGATTCTAGTTATTGTATCTCTAGTTAAGCTCATATTTCTTAGACTTTAAATCCATGAGCTCATAGATACCATTCTGTGGTGCACTTGAATTAATGTTGTTAATTTGGAGCAGCTGGTGTACTGTATACCAGTTCTAATGCATTAATATAAGTATTTTCATTAATTCATGAATGAAAAGAAGGAAGCTGATACATGTTTGTGAAGTCCTTTCTAGAGGTAATTGAAAAAGGCAGGGTATTTAAACAGTATTGGTATAGGACACTAATTTTCAATTTCATTGCTTTTTTGAACTTTGGGTATCTAAAGCTGCCTGACAAAAATGTCTTGCTTGTCCTTGCAAAAGCAGAAGCATGCTAGAACAGTGCCAAATATACCATTATTCAAGAGGATAATTGAGAATAATTCAAATAGCCAATAGCAAATGAGTCTGATGGCAAATTTGGGCCAAATAGTGGAAAAACTGATAGAGAATTTTAGTGGGAAAACCTAAAGCAAAAATATAGAGCTAAAACTTAGTCAATATGTTTTTTTAATTCTCCATAGAGAGTATACTGTCTTGCATGTCAAATTTGTTTTGCTAGTGATGAAGATTACAAGTTTATTTTATCATGTGAGTAAGTTTTTGACTGCTGAAAATTTTTCAGTGAAGGTGGGATAATTATATAGCAGATTTAGGTAAACTGACCATAGACTCGGCTCTTGTTTGGTTCTTACGGATTTATTGGTAGGTACTGATGGAACCATGGATACGGCTGAGGATAATAGACTTTTTATGGCATTTCATTTAGTAGCTTCTGATAAAATTCTTCCCAGATAATGTCAGTAAGTGTTTAAGTGATTAAGACCTGCCTAAATGTAGACAAAAGGGAATTATGATGGAGATACTCCTTAAGGAGTGTTGCAAGAAGTCGGTACTAGGTTTTCCTTTCAGTTAGTGTTTTCCTTGAGGATGCAAAAATAAATATAAGAATCACTGTTAGCTTCATTAGCTAATCTCTTAGTCTTCCGTAGGCTGCAGGTGGATATCAGTGTTTTCAGACTGTTCATTAATAATATAGGCATTAATATGGAATAGTGCAGGTTGAAAATGAATTCAAATGTGGCCACTTCAAAGTTGTATGTTTGAGAACAAGATATGTAGGTCATGTTAAAAATAAAAAAAAAAAAAAAAAAAAGAGGAAAGACTGTTCTGGAAAACTACAGCTCTGTGAAAGGTTTCTCCCACAGTGAACACTGTTTCTCGACACTATGCTGAGGCAAAGGGCTAATGTGGTTCTTGAAGGTCTAAATTGGAAATTGTTACATAAAATCAGCTGACTCATCTTGTGTGACCTCTACACTCAGTAATGACTGACACAGAAACATTGCAGTTTTTGCAGCTTTAAGAAAACCGCAGATGATGCAAGGTGAGTATTTGCAATTAATTTCCTTAAACTCAGTGTTTGCATTACTTCAGTCCCACTTATGAAAAACAAGAACAGAAGGTCACTTGATTATTTTGTGGAGTATATTCACATAAATAAATTGGTAAGCAGCAAAGACTTGAGAAGGGAGTAATACTTGATGGATGGAGGATGGAGCTGGATTTTTTTTTTTTATGTTGAGGGTACTGAATGATGGGAATGTGACAAATTTAAACTTTTCCTGGTGTCTTCAGAGGAAGATCTCTGGTGGATATTTACTGAAACCCAAGTCACCCCAAGTCCAATTGAGGCCAGGGCAGGGTGAGCAGAGGGGAAGTATAGAAGACTGGACAAAATCTCAGGGCTCCTCAGTCTTCACATGCTATGGATTTTCATGTGTGAGTCGCACAGCTGTTCAAATTCATTAGCTTCAGTCAGTGACTTGATATTCAGGAGGTGATGTGAAACAGTTGATTTGTCATTCCTCTCTTGATTTTTGAGGCAGCTACAGAAGACAGCATTTGTTACTTTTGTTCTCCAGCCAAATCCCAGTGAATATAAGCAAAGAGGGGTCACCTTTTGAGTTGCCAGGGCACAGCTGCTTCTGGGGATAATGAAAATCAGCTCTGCTCTGCCCAGCACTCTGGTCAGGGAGGATAAGGTCTGTGTCTGGTATACTGCAACTGCTTTGCCCTGGGAATGAGAGAATAAGATACATAGAAATGTTAACTGGTAGCTGGCATAAATTACAGGAAAAAACAGTCGTTGCTGCTTTCTGAGCAGGTATTTTAAAATGTATGTCTTAGTTGTCTTTGTTTTTTTTAACCTGGTATGTAGTGCTGAATTGATCATATTCGTATCTAGGAAAGACAAGTTTTGAACATCTAAAGCAGCCTGAAGTCTCTCTTGTCTTAGCACTAACTTAATGCTGTCTATAGCTACTTCTTCTTGCAAATTTTCTATGCTTTCTCTATAACTGTGGGTTGAAATCACTGCAAGGTTCTTTACGACTTTAGCTGTGACTGAGAGAGAAGCCTCTGGCAATGATCTCTGAGCTTGCCTGCTGAAGAGAGGATGGACTAACCTTGACACTTCTAGACAGACTCCAAAGGTGAATAAAACTCACAATCTAATAAATTTACGTGTTTGCAAATCTTTCTTTTGTTTCCTTGTTTAAGCTGAATTTTTATTCATGTGCTGGTCTGGCCTTGTGAATGACTAAGATTTTCTATGTGATTTCAAAGCTTGCATGCAATGCTAACTTTTAAATTTACTTTCATAAAAGCAGTAGTTCTGAGTCCTGTAGCTGATTTTGTATTCAAATACTGGTGAAAGAATTAGTGGAATCATTAGTTTCTTGTTTGTTATAATGACTAGCATTATATTCTTGCTCTTGTTGCAAGAAACTGTGAAGAAGAGCATACTTTTATGATGTTAACATCTATGCAAAACATTTTGGGATCCTATGAAAAATTCCTTCTTTTCTCCTCCATGGTAATTATTTAATATTTTATGTATCACCCTAGGTGCTTAGTCATTTATGACCCAGCAGAGGTCAGCCTTGTGACATTTTTCAAAACATGCCCAAAGAAAAGAAGTAGAAGCAAATTTATAATAAAAGCTGTAGAAATTTTGTTTTATAAAATACACTTCTGCAAATTAGAATTGGTGTGATATTACTATGTTGTAGCTAGATGTGTGGCTTAAATATATCAGTCTAACTTATCTTCATGTAATAGGAATATTTATTGTTTTGTAAAATTGTTACAAACTGTCTCAAACGTTAGCCTCAGTATACTAAAATACCTACTTACTGATTTGATTACATAGGAGTATTGCATTTCTAGAGTTGGTTGCATAGTTCTATGAAATAACATCAAAAGGGAACACATGGAACTGTTCTTTGAATGCTATATGCTTCAAGTTCACAATGATATCTTGAAGTAGAGTGCTTGTATCACATAAATCACTAGGGCAGGGCAAGAAAAAGTGGGGAGGGAGGTGGGAAGAATAGGTGGGATTTGTCATGTATTTCTAAGAGTCTATAAGAATGTAAGCTGGTTTTACCTTTCCATAAAAGAGCATTTTTTTTCTTTTGTGATGCTTAAAAAAAAAAGAAAGTTGGGGAGTGGAGGGAAATGAATATTCTCTACACCAGCTTGGAAGCACAAATTGTTTGTTCAGAATGCAAAATGCTACTCCTCTGTTGTAGCACAATGCTAGAACGATCAGTGGGGGGTTCTTGGATGCTAATCAGGGTCTAATTGTATAAAAAGTTGATGATTCAGATTGTAATTGTCAAGAATAGTGGCAATCCTGTCTTAAATTGGCTAACTACCTGATTTAGAAGTTCAGTTTCAGCTGGCAAACTCAACAGTGGCTGATGTAATTGCTCTGCCCTGCTTGAACACAATTTTCTATGTACCTTGAGCTAGCTCCAAAGTGGTTTTATGCAGCTAGACAGTAGAACTGAATATGCAATAACAGCATCGTCAAGGCTGCAGCTGAGTCTTCTGCAATAGAACATGCTTAAATGACTTGAATATGACATTGGAACTGAAAAAGCATATGCCTTTTTCATTCAGCCAATTTGTTTTCTGAACTTTGTGAAGATGTTTTACTCCTTTATTACTGCATTTTTGATACACTCTGAAGTTGTTTTTCAGACATTAAAAACATAATGTGATGAGAACAATATTCTGAGGTTTTAGAGTAGCTAATAAAAACATATTCTGTGTGTCTTACAGCAGCAAGGCCCCAAGTGAAAATCAGCCTCAGGAATCGACTGTGCTTTTTAATGCTTTCTTTTAAAAAGAAAACCCTCTTTTCTTTTTCTCTTTTTTAATTTGCCTTCAAGGAAGCAAGATCAGCTTGGAGCAATAGCAGCTACTATGTTTATCTTTGCAAAAGGTGGTTACAAACCACCCAAAAACCTGCCAGAGCATTATCTTACAAAAATGTGCTCCAATTAGAGAGAAAAAATACGGACTTTGTTCAAAACGAAGGCTTTCCTGAGATGGAAGCCTTTATTAGCATGCTGTGACCAGAATACTGTTCTTTTTGAATATGTTACTGAGGATCCTTAATGTCTATTATTGGCAGGAGAATAGGAAAGCCAATGTATTAAGACAAAGAACTTTATTTAATGTTAATCCACAACAGTGTATGTTTTTTCTTGTTCTTATCCACTCTATTGAAATAAAAGTAGTGTTGCATGCTCTGGGCATCCTGGGGACTTAATAGCACATGCTTATATAATTAGGCCCTAATATAATGGGTATGCAAAAGAAAAGATACTGCAAATTAATGTTGCATGAGTAACTATCATTTTATGGTGCTTCCTAGCTCTTGACTACTCAACTGCTGTCTTAACAGTCTCTCATTCAAAAGCCTGTTTTGTCCTTAGCACAATGGCTTTTGCCCAGTATTTTAGTTGATACATAGAAACCCCAGATTTGTGAGCAACTTGTCAATTTAATAAGCCTTCCTTTAACAAAGAAAAACAAGACTAGGTGCAGAGACAGGTGCTCTGAGTTTGATCAGCTTGGGTCTAGGTGTACTTAAGCTAATAAATCCAACTGAATTTAGCCTATCTAAGTGGAAAATCACTGGGATGTTTGCACTGGGATGTTGCTCCCCAACACACCTTGTTTTGAGAACACAGTGCAGAAATGCCTGGTCTAGTTTTGACAGAGAAGGGTGTTTCTCAGGGTGTCACAGTGGGCATGTAGGCCTCCACTAGTAACCTCTTCAGACATCTGCCTCCATAAAGAGTGCATGACTTTTCTCATCCATAGATTTAACTTAAACAAGTAATTCAGGTGAACAGAAATACACAGCATTGCTTAGGTTCTTCTAGAATGCTGTCTGCAAAGCTTGTTCTAAAGCCCAGTATGTCTTACTCCTGAATTTCTACACATCTGGATTAAATAAACAGCAGCAGGCTGCTTCTATCCTTTCAAACTGAGCATGATGTATTATGAACCAGATAAACAACATGGCTATTAGAAAACAACAAATTCTAGTAAAATCTTTGTTTTTCTCAGTTTGAGGTCAGGAGAGGTGTGCCGGATTGACTCTGTCTAAATATGAGGTGCTTACCAGAGCTGCTCTACCACTCCCTGTCTCAGCTGGACAGGAGAGAAAAAATACTTTGAAAGATTTGTGGGTTGAGATAAGAACAGGGAGAGATCATTCACCAGTTACTGTAGTGGGCAAAATAGACTTGTCTCAGGGAAATTAATTTATTACCAATCAAACTAGAGCAGGGTAATGAGAAATAAAAGCAAATCTTAAAACACGTTCCTGCCACCCCTTCCTTCTTCCCAGGCTCAACTTTATTCCTGATTTCTCTAACTCTTCCCCTCTAGTGGCAGAGTGATGGGGAGTGAGGGTTGCAGTCAGTTCATCAGACTGGATCTCTTCCACGGGGTCACAGGTCCTGCCAGGACCCTGCTCCAGTGCGGGCTTCCCATGGGGTCACAGCCTCCTTCGGGCATTCACCTGCTGTGTCATGGGGTTCTCCGTAGGCTGCAGGTGGATATCTACTCCATCATTAAACCCATGGGCTTCAAGGGGAATCTTTGCTCTGGTGCCTGGGCACCTCTTTCTCCTCCTCCTTCGCTGACCTTGGTGTCTACAGAGCTGTTTTTCACACATATTCTCATTCCTCTCCTCAGCTGCTGTTGTGCAGTAGGTCATCCTACTCCCCTTCTTAACTACATTATTGCAGAAGCGTTACCACCTTACTGATGGCCTTGGCCTTGGCCAGCCACAGGTCCATCTTGTAGCCAGGCATCCTATTTTACTGCCCAATTTCCCAAACTATTCTGCATATTTGTTTGGTATTGTGTCTAAAAATATTAGCAAATATAAAAATACGCAAAATATTAGCTGATATAAAACAACTAATGATTTATTGTAGACAACCTGTTTGTTCACTTCACAGTTATCTAAAATTATACATTTTCTTGGTAGGTTTTGGTTCATATTGTGTTGGGAAATAAAATAAAAGACAGCATTGTATACTATTTCCATGCTAAATGTGTAAGTAAAGACAATAATAGATTCGGTTTATAACATTTGAAGAAATTTTTTACTCATCTAGAAAGTTTTATTTAATCAAATTTGTTCCAATTTTATTTTGAAAAACACTGCAACATTGCAATACTATTGTTTCCTGTCTCCCATTAAGAAAACACCTTTGTTTAAGCACTTGAGTTCAGGTTGAATTCAACTGATGTAATATCAGTTTCGTAATATTGGCATAAAATATCAGTAAATTTTTTTCCCAGTCTATATTTAGCAGATATCTGGGGGTAAACTATAGCAGCTGCTCCATATTACTCAATTCACCCTCCCCAGCAGAGAAGGGGAATCAGGAAAAGGGGAGAAGACCTGCGGGTTGAAATGAAAACAGATTTAATGAAACAGCCAAACTAATACTAACACTAATATAAAGTTTACAAAGCTATACTCAGCCCAGCAAATGAATGGCAATCACAGTAAACAGGAAAGCAGTCCTCAGGAAAGAAGAAAAGTCTCATGAAAGAAGAAAAGGAGCTCAAGCAAGAGAATCCCTCCTCCTCAGCAACTTCCTCCTTTATGCTGAGCATGACATTTATGGGATGGGATACACCTGTGAGCCAACTCAGGTCATCTGCCTTGGCTGACTCCAAACTGCTGGTGGGCCTATGATTCTGTCCCAGTGAAACCAGGACACCCTCTTACATTTAAATTCAGTTGGAAGACAAGCTTGCACTATCAGGGCCAATTCACTACCAAATATTGCAATCTGCTCTGTACTTTTCAACCAATTTTGTCAATTTTTCAGCTTCCTATTAGGAAGAAAATTATTGCCTGAAACCATAAAAATGAAATTTAAATTTGGAGGTGGAGTGATTGAGAAAGCTTAGCAGGCTCATTCTTATTTAAGGTGGGAATTGCCATTTTCAAGGGACTACTTGTCTTCTGTCTTTTGAGATGAATCATTTTCAGAAAGTGCTGTATTGTTCTGTTGTAATGAAAGTATAGATAAACTTTATTATAAAAAAAAAAATCAACCTTGCTTTTTTTTCTCATGTTTATTAAGACAAATACAGGTAAGACTGCAGCACTCTATAAAATTCAAATTTAATTTGATCGGTAGCACAGGTGATAACAGTGAAGAAACAGCTTTCAGTGAAGCTTGCAAGCCGGCCAGGAACCCCAAAGCTCTTCTCAGCTTTCTAGCCTACTCAGAAGCCCTTGTTCTCATGATCTTTGCTAGGACTAGTGCTAGCTTAACTCAAAGCTACGGCTGTCTCCTCATGTAGGTATATCAAATATTTGTTTTGAAGAAAGGAGATTTTTAGAAGCTATCTGACCAGAAATTTTTGACAAACACATTAATCTAAATGTAAGTTTACAGAATACTGTTTTGTATACAATTTTTATGATCTTGCTTGTATATTTAAATTGCAAAGATGTTTGTAAAACTGAACTACAAACATATATTTAAGGGAAGGAAGTTATAATCCTAGATGACTTATAAGATAAATGAAGAAAGATTCTGCCATCCCTTAAAAAGTGTTATGATGAGTGATAACCTTAGAAATATACCTAGGAAAAATGAAAAGCATGAAAAGAAATTTTATATTCTGCAATTCTCTCTGTTTCTCAGTATTTATCTGTGAAAGAAGTGCTGTGACTTACATACATAAAGAGACTTTCTTCAAGATAGGGGAAAAACAACTTGATACAAGAATCACAATAAGAGGAGTACCCAGACATGAAAAAAAAAAAAGAAGTAAGAAAAAAAAAAATTAGATCAATATTTATATAAAATCTCCAAGTGTTTAAATAGGAGATGTTAAGTAGTCAAAGAGACAGGAGGGGCACTAGCCTCAAATATTTTTGAAAGATAAATCTAACAAGCAGAGGAAAAATTTCTATTTTTCTTTTCTTTTAGCTTATTATTCCTGGCAAACTGAAGGTCAAAGCAGAGACGGGTAAATTACCCTGAGAGGACAGTGACATGGTAAGAACTTTAATTTTCTTGCCCTGCATGGACAAAGGATCAATAAGAAAATGAAAACTATATAAATAATGGTTCAGAGCATACAATTAAAATTTTGCCCTGAATCTTTGGCTCATGGGGTGTTTTATTGATATCCAAAAGTAGCAGCATAGTGTGATGCTGCTTGAGGGTACTCTACATAGTGTTCACATAGCAGGGACAAGTGTCTGATGTTGTTGATTGATAAAAACAGAGAGCATGTGGACCTCTCTTTTTTGCATTATCTTTGGTGTGTTACTTGAAGAATTTCAGTCATTCTTCATCTTTATTTTAATTTAGAAAGTAAAGAAGAATATTGTGTGCTGCCATCCAGCCTGAACAAAGGAATTGCCCTAGTACATGTGGGGATGTGGCGTCTTCATAATGAGACTGCAGCATGTTATGGGTGTAGTAGGGAAGAGTGGCCACCACTATTGCTGCAGGTAGGTTGTCTCTATGACTGGATAAAAGTATGTATGCTTAAGCAACACTGCTGATACCATTCCGTAGGCTTAGCACAGAGCAGAAGCTGTCTTGAGACAAGCGTTGAACAATGCCATCCGCATGCTCCAACTTGAGGAGAAAGAAGCAAACTGTGGATCATCCCACTTTATGAAAAGATTTTGAGTTTGGTTTTGTTTTTTAAACACTCCTCTTCCAAGGTGTTTGTTTTTGGTGGGAAAAGTTTTTCAATATATTTAACTATCTTAGTTCAGGAAAGAATAGTCACTACTAATACAAACTCCTGCCAAAAAAGTTTCTGTTCCACTGAAAGCATTAAGTAAGATGATGTCTTCAGCTTCCTCTATCTTTACTCCTTGCCCTAACATAGTTATCACTTTGTTGGAAATTGTCTAAATGTATCACAGGCAGAGACTAATTTTTTTTTCAGAATTTCTTCTGATGCAGATATATTGAACACTTAGACATGCTCTGCTGCTAAAGTAAGGACCAGGTTTCGTGTATGACCTCTATGATTCTAGCTCTAAACTTGACTCTTGTGAAGCCTGTTCTCCAAGTATGATCATGATTGCACTTATTGCCTCCAAGAGTAGCAAGACCTTAGTGTTATCTTGAAACAGTGCACAAGACCATTATGCAAGTTTGGCAGAATAAATTAAATTGTTGAGGGTAATACATAAAGAGGATGGGGCAAAAACAGGTGTATGGAGAAAGGTGAGCCATGAGATTAGGTATTGTTTGGACAAAATCAATAGACTAATGTTATTGGAAGGAGGTGGAGCCTTTTCTGGCTGTCAAGATGCCTATTATAGACATGTGAGAATTGTCTGACACTGTAGTACTTAATAAGGTTTCATTCACCTTTAGATATGAACATATGAACAACAGAAATTAAAATAATGTACAAGAGGGTCATCAAAAAGATTCTGTAATGAAACTAGCTGAGTATGATGTTCTTCACTTAATGAAAATTAAACTAAGAGAAGACTTGGAAAGTAGAGATGGCTACCAGGGAGGAGGAAAGCCCCTCATCTTCTACTTCATACAATAGATTGCTTTGAAGGCTTGCAGTTGAGTTATTTTCTGCCAAGGAGACTTTTCTGTGTTTGCCAAAATGAAATACAAAACTGTGGAAAGGAAGAAGTGTCCAATAGTTCTCTGTGAAGAAATGCTGAAAGCTTGTATGTGCTCAGGAGGCAGGAAAGGATCTTTTAGACAATTTTGTAAAGGATTGTTAATTTACAATAAACAATAATAGAACCATGTAGTGTTCTGTATTCAGAAAACTGCTTGCTATTTTAGTTAAAGAGAGAAATAGAGAAACCACTAATCATCTTCAGGAGCAAAGCTGGAAGTATGAATGGTTCTGTATTACCTTTTAGGATGAGAGGCCTATCTTCACTGTTGCAATCTTACTATGATCTTGCCAATGTCACTTGCATTTCTTTATCTAAAGAACACAAGGGAAACTGAAACAATATGTCATCACGAATGCTTTTATTCTTGTTAGTATTTCCATTTCTATATGTTGCAGATAACATTTTCTGTAAGGACGCTTTCTTTCACAATACTGTATTTTAAATTGTGGCTAACTGCTGTGGGTTTCAAGAAAGACAATTGGGTAAGCTTATGCAATGCCTCTGTGAGCAGAAATACTCTTTTGGATTGGACCCCATTTTAGGACTCTTCAGAGTAGTAGGACTGATATTGCCTCAGATTGCCTTAAATGTTAGGTACTAATTGTAATATTGATTTCATTAAGTCATTTTTAAAAATTATACTCTTAGGAGGTACAAGCTCGTACATTAAATTAGAAACTTTGTCACCATTTATTTTTCATAGTTATTTATTGATGTCTGTGGGGAACATGTGAACATGATTTGCTGTTATTCCATAGCTGCCTCAAAAAAGTATGTAAAATAGATATACTATCATGTAGATAATCAAAGGCATGTTCCTGGAATCTTGACCAGGGCATTATATTTTTTGCTCAAAAAGCTCTAGGGGTTTTGAGACCTATAATTGTAACTGGTGCTTACAAATGCTTGTAAACAAATAAAAATCAATGCAGCTTCTAATTGAAATTATTTTGCAGGAAATGTGCTAGGATGATGTTTTATTACAGGTAACAGTTCAAACTATATAACTGTTGTATTTTCATTTGTTAATGAAACAGATATCACTAGAACTTTCAGTATATGAATAATAAACTGCACTGGATTTGTCCATATGTTTTAATACTTTAGTCATTCTTTAAAGTATGCTATATTATTACTAAAGCTGGAGCAATCTGTTAGTATTGTGGATTTTTTTTCTTCTTTTTTTTAAATACTCCATTGGGCCTTCTCTTTCCCTCTCAGACCTTGATGATGCTTCTCTCAGTGAGCCTACTTAATTGCCTGTGCTTCAGGAGGATCCTAGAAAGCTTCTGATATTTAGAGCAGTTCTAGTCTGTTAAGTGCTGCTGAAACACCTTATGTTTGGAATTCCATTTTGCTGTATCTTCTTCCTTTAGGCAGCTTTGAAGGTACTGTCCCCTGCCTAGAAGGCCACTGTACCTTTGGGGCCTGGCATTTGGATATAGAGCTGGGGAAGCTAATATTGCTGCACTGCTGGCTGCCCTGACAGGACAGTTCTGACGGGACAGCTGCAGAAAGTTCCTCAAAGGCATTGCCTTAGATGGAAAAGCAGCGTAACGGTTTTTTATCTTACACACACACCCCCCACTAGTAGTAATGCTCAAAATGCCTTGCATTAATCATCCTTTGGGTTTTCACTGAGACATTGGTTTTCCTTTGCTTGGAGCAGTTGCCCATGAATCTCACTGAATTGGCACCATGCAGCATACACGCTTGCCTTTGTAGGGCTGCCAAGCCTTCAATATATGCCAAGCTTGCACCGTGTCTCTTGAAAAGCACAGGAACGTATTTCCAGGTTCTGTTTCCAACTGCATTTCTTTCACCTAATAGGCAAGCTTTTTCCCAAAGCCTTACACCAGCAAGATCCATAGTTCTTCCAGGCTAATGTCCAGGCATCAAAGCTTCTGTCAGTTACAGCTATTCAACATCACCTTTAGTGTGCCACACCTCTCTCTTTGGGACAAGTCTGCTCTTCTCCTGCCACTCCACAGATTCTTTTCCTCTTTCATCTTAAAAGCCAAAACCATCTTTGCTCCTCCGACTGCAGTCTTTTGAATTGTTTCTCCCTTCCTGTTTTTCTGTGAACACTTGTCCTCAGTGACTGTATTTATAACAGTTTCCTAATTGTTGCCTTGTTTAACACCTCTCCTGGCAAGCAGATTTAGGAATCCCAATAAACTGCCATATGTGAGGGCTATCATGCTTACACAGTTACAGGTTCTTTTACTTCAACCTGGGTAGCTTGCCCAAAGGTTTAAATGTGTATTCTTTGAGTTGAAGGTTTAAAAAAAGCTTTTAAGCTGTAATATATGAGCTGAGACTTTTCATCTACTATGCCTAAATGTCATGGCTTCCTATAGGACATGTCCTTTTAATTTACTGCTATAGTTTTTAATCATGTCCCTAATAAAGAATCTGCATAACATTCACTGTATTTTAAGAGGTGGCTCCATCTTTATGAAGACAGAACTTTTAGTAATAGGAGCCTTATTGTCTACAAGTTGATACACAACAGACTAAAGCAACTAGAAATGGAATTCAGACAAATCTAGGTTACAAATTAGGAGCTACTTATTTGTTATACTAGTAGAAAAAGTTAACTATTAACATTGCTTACAAAGGGTTTGTAGTGGATTTTCAGTCAGAATCTTAAAATCAGTATGGAGTAGTACTTGAAAACTCTATAAAATTTTAGTCTTACTTCCTGAAACTCATCTTACTTTTTTCCTGTTTAGGAGACAGTCAGCCAGTCTCCTTAATTAAAACAGGAATCATTTTACTTAGGTGAGGTATGGCCTTCTATAGTGGACTAGCTAGGCTGTTGAATGAAACCTAAGTCTTTCACCCCTCCTATTCGTTTCAATTAGTAAGATTCAGTATCAAATGTCTCTCACATTGGATCTTTATAGATTCTGCTACAAACAATATATTCACAAATATACTTGATAAAAGCATTTGAGTATTTGTTTATAAAGTTTGTAGATAATTTGAATGGAGTATATTTTAATAAATAATAAAAAGTATAAGTACTTCTTCATTTAGACCACCTACAATATTGATCACTTAGATGTTTTTGATATCCCGAACTTGTATCTCCAATACATGCTCACAGTGGCTTAACAGGGCAAGACAAGTTTCAACTTTTAAGCCCTTTTAAGGAAAAAGACAGCAGGTTCAACAAAGTGGTACCTTGTCCAATTCATTGTTAGCCTGGGAGAATGAAGGACTGCTTTGTGCTGATGTTTGCTGACACTAAGGTGGGATGCAGGAAACTCAGTAACTGGAAAGCTGTGGCTCAGCTATTGACGAAAGTTCCTTGTCAGGTTTTTTTTTTTTCTCTTTAATAGCTCCTGAACAACATCATATGTATTATGAAAACAGGAATTATGCAAGAATGTGTCTAGTGCCAGATCCATACTTATTAAAAAGTGTTTGATAGTCAAAGAAATACTTTTTAAAGGTCAGTTGCCTAGAATACAGACTGTCTAATGTTTTTGTTGTCAAGCGACTTGAACAATGTTTTTTTTAAAAGAGGAAAAGAATTGGTGCTCTTCCATTGTGACATCTTAAAAGGTTACAGTTTTTGAGTCATATAAACACTCAAAAGCAAATTAACACTACTAATCTTGCATAGCTTTTGTTCTTTATTTAAAAGAACAGATAATGCCAATGAATAAATCCAGTATTCTGTACCAGAAAGGAAAGATACTTCCAAAACAGGACTCCCAGCCTATTCCTTACATTGTGCTATATCTCTAAAGGCAATCTCTTCTTTTCCTGGATATAGCTTGAAGGGCTGTTTTCTTGAATATGAAAAATGGAAAATCATGCAAATTTGAATGTTGGACATAGGATAATTATTGATTTATGTACATCTTTAAGTACTTTGAATATGTAATAGCAAATCACGAAACTTTTTGCCATTTGGTTGCCTTTTAATTTCAGCACGTGTCCACTGGTTTTGCTTTTTTGTTGTGCTTGGGTCTTTTGGTGGGTTGGGGTTTTTTTGTTGGTTGGTTGGGTTTGGGTTTTTGTTTTGTTTTGGTTGGGTGGGGTGGGTTTTTTTCAGCAAATATGTTTTCTATTTTCCAAAGAGAGCTTATGTCATAATTTCTCTTAATTGCCTTTTATGTACAGGCTTCTCAGCACCTCTAAACACTTTGGTAGTTCTTTCCCATTTCCCATTCATACTGTGTCCTCTTGGATACTGAGTGACCAGAATTGAAGAGGTGAGAAAATAAAGTAGTCCTACAACTTTCAGTTCTTACTCTGTTCTTTTCTAAATGCAACTTAACATTACTTCTGACACTTGGCAGCTCACACATTTTGGGTCAGTTATTTTACTAAGTTAACACAATGTTAGCTTTTCAGGATACACAGATGTGACTCGAACGGTTTGTGGTTCATGACTGGATGAGCCTATAGAATGCAGTCGGCACAGTAACATACTTCTCCTCATTGGGATAAAATTATTTCCTTACTTTCCTTGGCGGGGAGGGGGATCTGCTGAGAGGTCCTTGTGGATACTTTACAAGTCCTTCCTTGTGATTTGTAATATACTGCATGAGCAATGCAGTCCTCAGTGAACCATCTACCATTTTGAACTGTAATATCAAATTCATCAGGTAACTTAGATATTTTCATAAACTATCACAAAACTTAATCTGGTTCTGCAGTATTTATCAAAGTAAATGTAGTTTTCTTAGAAACATAGAATAGTGAATTAAATTTATTTTGAGCTTTTTAAATGTACAGCTTTGTTCATGTTGGCTCAGTGGGTGGACACTAGTTGCCTAAGACTACCCATTTGTCATTTCTTGACTTGTCAAATCTACATGACATGAATCACAGATATAGATCATAACAATTCTTCTGTAATTTCTATAGATTTTTTTTTTTCCTAAGGGTTTCTCTTTTATGTGTTTTTAATAATCTGATGCTTCTTTTATACTCTTCTGCTCTGTCCCTCCCCACTGCCCCCTCATCCCCAGGATCTAGAAGCTGCTTGTTAGTGACATAACTAAAATGACTGAAAAGCTACAGACTACTATTGTATGCAACTTGATGTGTCTAGTCAACCTAAATAATTATCTGGCTATTTACAAGTACTGTTCTGTTTCTGTACTACTGTTTGCAGCTTAATGGAGAGAAAACTGAAGAAATAATTAGCAGATGACAGAACTCTAAGGCATTTTTCAGGAGAGTTCTGAAACAGTTTGATTTTTTAGAACAAAAAATACCCTTCCTGCCTGAAGACAGGAAGGATATATTGGCTAGGCTTTTAAATGTGCTCTAAATTTCAGTAGCTTTCATTGTTGCAGATAGTGGATTAGAAAGTATTATCAATTCTGCATGTAATTTATATGCTCAGTTTGAGTGGTCAGGTTAGTAAGGACTCTTTTTATGAAGTCCCACAGATACTGTCAGTGTTGTAGCTGAAGTGCTTGAGGCACTGCCTATGGATACTTGAGTGACATTCTGCATATTGTATACATTTGTTTTTAAGGAGACTATAGTAATATTCCTCTGTTTTCTCTTGCTACTATACAAAAGAGTCCACAGAAATATCATTGAGCACTACAATGATTACTAAAATTGATATTTTCATAGCATAAGCTAATTAATGTTCATAAAATAGTATGAACAATTTGCCTCATACGAAGACCATAGAAATTACAGTACCCTAAATTATTTCTGTGTCTTTGTGTATGTAGCAGAATGTTTACTCTGCTAAGAGGAAAGATAAGGAACCAGTCTTTTTATAACAAAACCGTATGGCTGCTGCTCAGCTTATGTGTATAATCTTAGTGATATGTTACTCTCTGTTGCTTTACATAGTTTTCCAGTGCAGTGGGTTGACCCTGGCTGCACAACAGGTGCCCACCATAGTTGCTCTATCACTCCTCTCCTCAACTGGACAGGGGAGAGAAAATATAATGAAAGGCATGTGGGTCAAGATATGGACAGGGAGATCACTCATCATGAGCAAAACAGACTCATCTCAGAGAAATTAATTTATTACCAATCAAATCAGAATAATGTAATGATAAATAAAGGCAAATCTTAATACACCTTCCTCTCACCCATCCCTTCTTCCCAGGCTCAACTTTACTCCTGATTCCTCTAACTCTTCCCCTCTAGTGGCAGGAGGATGGGGAGTGGGAGGTGCAGTCAGTTCATCACATGTTGTCTCTGCAGCTCCTTCCACCTCAGGGGGAGGACTCCTCACACCTCTTCCCCTGCTCCAGCATGGGGTCCCTTCCATGGGAGACAGTCCTCCACAAGCATCTCCAATGTGAGTTCTTCCCGTAGGTTACAAGTCTTCACAAACTGTGCCAGGCTGGCTTCCTTCCTCAGGGTATAGTTCTTCAGGAACAGACTGCTTCAATATAAGTCCCTTTCACAGGGTCACAAGCCTACCAGAAAACCTCCTCCAGTGTGGAGTCCTCTCTCCACAGGATCACAGGTCCTGCCAGGACCCTGCTCCAGCAAACATCCTTCAGGCATCCACCTGCTATGTCGTGGGGTCCTCCACAGGCTGCAGGTGGATATCTGCTCCACTGTTAACCTCCATGGGCTGCAGAGGGACAGCCTGCCTCATCATGATCTTCACCACAGGCTGCAGGGAAATCTCTGCTCTGATACCTGGAGCACCTCCTTGCCCTCCTTCACAGGCCCTGGTGTCACAGAGCTGTTTCTCTTGCATATTTTCACTCTTCTCCTCAGCTGCTGTTGCACAGCAGTTTTCCCCTTAACTACGTTATCACAGAGGTGATATCGCCATCACCGATGGGCTCAGCCTTGGCCAGCAGTAGGTCCATCTTGTAGCCGGCTGGCATTGGCCACCCCTGCAGCCTCTCAGCTGCCAGTACCTTGCCATGTAAAGCCAATGCATCCAGAAACATTAAGTCTTTAGCTTGTTTTCAGCTTTACACAGGGTTTGATTTTGAGTCTATTGCTCCTCCCCATTCACTGACTAAATATCTGTTAGTGACAGCTGCAGGACTCTGTTCAACTGCTTTTACATCTTAGGCGCTTGATTTGACTCTGAAATCTATTTTCAGCCTGGAGGTCAGGTCATTTTACTGTGCTAATACAAAAACTATTGTCTACATTGCCCTCAATTCTTTAGTTATATAGTGGGTTGAAAGGATTGTCTCAGTATAGGATGATTTAAAAAAAAATATCTAAAATTTTACTTGGACTGTGATAACTTATGAAAACAAGATTTCTTTCTTTTCTCCAGCTTTAACAATCCTGCAAGGAAATATGACATCTTTAAATTAAGAATGCATACTTTGTGTTCTAGAATGTTTGTTGCTTGCTTCAGAGATCTGGTATAGCATGATGAGCAACAATTTCACAGGAATTTGTCTCAAGCACTTTCATCACATGAAGCTGAAAGATGTGCATAAGAAAGTGATAACAATTCCAAATGTGTCTTCCTTTTTTTTTTTTCTGGGGGGAAAGAAAAACTATTTACATATATTTACCTAGAAAAGATAACTTGCAATGGAGAGATGTCGTCTCAAGCAGGTCAGCTGGATATGTGGTCCTAAAGACTGAAAAAATACTTTAAGTGACAGTTGATTCTTAAAACCAGCTTAGATTTATTTCTTTTTTTTCATGAATGTGTATGTATTTATGATCTTACATTGAGTTGAATGCCTTGGGTTAGTTATGTGAAATTGAAAGACATTGTGTGTCTCGATTTATTTACTCTTTAACTTCCAATAAGAGGCTTAACTAGTAATTCTTTCACTCATCCCACCCTATAAAGGTCAAAGTGGTGCTGCCTCTTTTGGTACCTGCTGCCAAATAGCTTATCATGCATTTGGATGCGAAGTGGGGTTAAGGGTTTAGCACCAGACTTAGACAATGGTCTCCCTTATTACTAAAGCTTCAGATTTCATTTAGGGCCTGATTAAACAGATGCCCTGAAGAATAATTTCTCCCACTCAACCTGTGCTCAAATGCAAAGGTCAAGTTCTTATTGTATGTGACAATGAAACAAAATTAGTCATTATTCTGTCTCTCAAATGGGATGAACAGGTTTCAGTTCCAATGATGACATAAGTAAATCTCAGAGAATATAATGCTTTTCTAGGAGCTTAGCAAGTGCATTATTTCTTAAAATAAACAACACTGAATCCAGGAACTTAATAACATTTAATGAATTTAATAACCCTTAAAAACAAAGCTGTTCACATGAATGATTGAAAAACTGATAGCACAAGGAAGCCAGCTATTAAGCCTGCCACCTTGCCTGCCAAAGCGATTTATGCTAACAGGAAAAAATAATAAAAGTACTGAAAAATTTAAAAACTGCTAAAAGATCAGATTCAGCAACAATGCTAACAATGATGATGTAGCTTAAAAAATAAAATAAATTGATTTACTGAAAGTGACTTTCAGCTGGAAAGAAAAGTGCTTGTGTCCATGATTCATATTTCTCATCTTCTAGTATACATTGAAAATTCTCAAACATACAATGCATAAGAGGCTTCATTCTTAGATGTACAGTGTGGCAAGGGTTCTTTCAGTTCTGCATAGAGTCCAAGTATGAGAGGTGACAGTTGTTTGACAGGTTGGACACTTGCTGTCAGTATAGGCTATATAGCAATTTACCATCAAAAGAATATTGTTGTGCTAATGTAGATGTTTGTGGTGTAGCCATATAAAGAATACTGGAAAAGCCTCCTCATGAGAAGTGAATAAATAGACCTGTAGTCTTCATCCTGGAGAACAGATGATGGATGGGTGAAATTGATGTCTATTATATAATGAGAGAGAGAAGATGGAAGAAAGAATTATTTGGGAGTTATTATATGCCATGATGCCAACTTTGGCTCAGTGCATTGGTGATCCACAGCTTGCTGAAGTTTGAGTGCATTCTAGAGAGATATTTTTTACATATTAACTCTTTTATTGGCATTGTCCCAGACTCTATGAACTTTAGGTTTTGACCGTGGTCAACTGGCTGTTCAGGTGTCCTCGTCAAACTTTTCATATTTTGTATAGAGTGGAGAAACTCTGACCAGAAAAGGCTATGGATCATCAATGGCTAGGTAGTGGATAAATTGTGTCTTTAAAGGAGGATGAATTGGGCAGAAATGTGACTTAAACCATGACTCAGCTTCTAGGTTATTGCTTGCTATGAGCAGAGCAATGGAGAAGAGGGGGTGAAAGCAAGAGCCAACATGGTTTTCCCTTTCATAGGCTTATACAACTTGATCATGGCCTAGAGATGACATTGACAGTAATTATTTCATGTTTCTAAGACAATTTCAGTTGGCATTTTGCAACCAAATATGTGATCTGGTCTGTCTATAACTTGATTGCTTAATATTTCCCACCAGAAAGAAAATGCTTCCTCTTAAATCTCTTGTGCCCCTGTTCACAAGAGTTGTTTGAGAAAGTAGGACTGAAAGAACTGGAGTTTTTTAGGGCTTTCATTTTTTTCCTCTACTCAGTCAAATACTATCCAGGTTTAGCTGAGCTATCCAAAGTATTAGATTGCCAGAATTTTTTTCTGAGAAGAAAGAAAAAGGCAATGTGCTAAAATAACTGCATGCATGAACTCAGCTGGGCTCACACTGCTGCTGCCAGAGTGACAGCTGCTGCTTCACTAAGAACATCTGAGACTGCCAGAGGGGCTGGAGGGAAGATCAGGGCAAGAGTCCAGCCCTGCACAGATCCATCACTACTGTTGAACTTGTGGGGCTCCCAAAAAAGGTAAAATGTAGGCTGTTTTTTTTTTCCTCTTCTCCCTTGAGATTGTAACTTTAATTTCTTCCTGACAGCCTTGCATTTCTCCCTTCAGTCTCCCAGTGACTTGGCGAGAGTCTTGCAAAGTCTTTGGGGTTTTTTCTGTTGTTAATATCACCTTGCATGGATATCCTGACTCACTGCACCTCTGGGAATTACACTAGGCAAAAAAAGTGTTGGTTTAATCTTCCCTACTCTGTTTTCTACCTGGTTCTATTTATAGATGCAACAAATAATTTGAGTATTTCTACTTTTCCCAACTGGGAACAATGAAAAAAAAATCTGATGCTCTCAGGTTAGGGTAGGGAGAGAGATAATGGGAGGGTTCATTCTTTGGTACTCATTCT
Organism: Brachypteracias leptosomus; assembly: GCA_013401335.1. Taxonomy (NCBI): domain Eukaryota; kingdom Metazoa; phylum Chordata; class Aves; order Coraciiformes; family Brachypteraciidae; genus Brachypteracias; species Brachypteracias leptosomus. Next base: position 46,867 of record VYZX01016963.1, on the reverse strand, counting down.
CACTCCTGGAGAGCCAGTGCTTGGCCTCAGTGATCCACCCATACCAGCAGGCTACCAAGTTCCGGGGCTTCTCAGTGATTTCTTTATATGGTAATTGTGTGCTTCAGTGCTTAGTCTGCTGTGTGGGTTGACAGCTATCAGCTCCTCCCATCCATTACTGAAGGTTTAGAGTGGCAGATATAATGCATACTGTTTTCCTCAGTATAAACCTAGGAAGCTGCATACATATCACCTTTTCTTCCCCCAAGAAAAGCCTCCCCTGCAAATCCTGTGCAAAATATTACACTGTTTCTGAAATCTAGTGTTTAGAAGTTGGAAATGCCAGGTTTTATAGTTTTATAGCTAGTTTCTAACACACTTGCTCTCTATTCTCAAAGGATTCCAAACTTTCTTACTGCTGGGATTGAATGCATCAATTTTGTGTAGAGCTGTTATTTTTAAACTTTCCGGTCCTTGGGTTCTCAATGCAAATAAGTTCTTCTAATACAATCAGAATTCTCTGAGATCAAGAAAATGGGAGCTTTGCAGGAAGCTCCCTGGGCTGAGTACTTACTAGGTTTATCAACAGTGCTGCAAATACATTGGGTCTGCTAGGTGCTGAACTTCTGTTGGCTGCTTTCTTAGCTTATCTGGCATGTGTTTGAGCACAAGGTTTATCATTCTTTTAACAACATGCTGTCTTAGGCTCTTGGAGACTGTTTCCTGACCAGATGTTACTAGTTACTATGGAGAAAAAGAGACCCTTTTAACAAAAATTAGTTTTCAAGATCATGGCATTTCTTTTTTATTTCTTACCTCTGTGGGAAAGAAAATATGTGCAAACAAAAGCATTTATTTTATATGTTTGTCTCCTGTGATCCTCTGCCCTTGGATCAAGCTTGCTGTGTGTCTGTGAGCCTATACATTCTTCTATAGCTCTCTAGTTACTGACACTTCTAATGATGTCCCCATATCTTCTGTTGTTTCTGGAATAATTCTATTACCTTCCACCCTTCATGGACCAGACAGTGAGGGTGGACTGATTTCTCTTGACTTGACTTCAGCCTCTCTTTAGTCTAAATGTGTCTCTGCTTTCCAGAGGACCAGCAAGATTTAACAGTCTTTCATCTTTACCAGTCTGGGATACAGGTAATATAACTTTGATAGCATAAAGTTGATTCTACATATGCAGGATGCTCAGTCACACAGTAGCATCCAAAGGTTTATGCAACCTCACTGCCCCATAAGTAGTTTATAAGCTGTAACTCACTGCAGTAAATAGTGATGGAGAGGGCATCTTGTGGCTTAAATCCTGAAGTAAGACTAGGAAGATTAGATTCCATTCTAGAGTCAGTGATCATGGGAAAAGTGGCTTAATATTGTGTCTTTCTTGGTATATGTTAAACAGAGAGGAATTCTACACTTCCATTTTTTTAATAAGTGCTGTATAGAGTGTGGGTTTTTCCTTTGTCTGTATATGGAATGAGTTGTAGATCTCAGTCAAACCCTCCAGGCTTTATTAAAAGGCTAAGGATGGTAATAATAAAGCCTATCTTTTTTTTTCTCTCTTTTCCACACCCCCCCCTACCTCCCCACCCATCCCCTCTGCCTTTTTTTTATATAGTGGTGGGCATGTCTTCCACTAAGCATCCCATATAGCTGACTTTCATATTTGCGATACTGGGCTGAATTAATTTTCAGTGGCTTACTGCAACTGCTCTATTAACATAATCAATAATAGGTAGTTATTCTAGCTACTGGAAGAAGCATATTTGCTAAATATTAAGTTGGCTTAGAAGTTCTGTGGAGTCTTGAAGCATCTCCATCCTGACCACAATTCAAACACATGCAAACAGCATAATTTTGTACAGGCTTGCATACTAAGATGTGCAGGTAATACAGGCAAACTGTACAACACTGTTCTCCCTCCAGGCAGAACTGATTAACCATGAAAACTGCTTTTATTGCTTTTATATTGAACTTGTCAGTTAATTGTGCATCTAGTAACGAGTTTAGCACTGGCTGAACTTGTTCAGGTGCATCTGAACCACTAGTACAGAGGAATCCCTGGGTTCCTAAATGAATACATGTATACAGAATTGGGGTTTTTTTTCTTGCAAAAGATCTGCTACGCACACACTCTGTTTCTTCAGCTTGGTTTTTGTAGCCACATAATGTAACCTGAACCAGAGGTTGTTCTTGTTTACTGTAAGCAAGAGTTTCACATTCTTTTACACATTGTGTTACTAAATCGTTATATAGTTACATGACGGAAGAGGTCATTTTGCTTCCGACGTAGGCTTCATGGATCATATGTTCCATTCCATGCATATTTTCCACGTTTGTGCACAGTTCAAGAGATTTTGTTCACAAAACTATCATACAGAGTACAATTAACTTTTACGATTTGGTATTTGTTGGCATTTATATAAAATAAAATCAGCATCTGGAGGCATGAACAACTTGTTTATTAAACTATTGCATGTTTGTTTATACCTCAAGTCATTCAACACTCAGTGCCTGTTTCCTAATATTATCAGAGAAACCTTATTCTTCATGTAACATTCACTAGCAGATTATACCTGCTGCTTAATCGAATAAGTAAACAGTCAGAATTTCTCTTGTAGCCTGCCTGCAGATCTCTACTTTCATTGTTCCTATGTGCTATTTTCAATGCTGTCCTACTGTGTAGAATTTCCTCACTGTTTTTAGAGCTGGTATACCAGTATGCCTTTCTTTTCACATATTTTATGTGTGTGCATTGCAGGGGGTGTTTTTGTAGATGCTGCTTATACACTTAGTCCATACAGAGAAACTGGTAGCAATCACCTCTGTATGAACTTCATGGATTGCAAGTAATCCTAGGAAAGCTAAGCACAAATATGTTCTGCGGGATCAAGTAAAGCCACAGATGTTTCAGCTCATATATATCTTGTCATCTACAAGACACTCTTGGAACTGCAGGAATAAAGGAATGTGAAACCTCAGGGTTGAGCAGCATAATCTACAATGGGGTTGAAGGTGTGTTGAGAAAATTGAAAGATATTGGAATGTAACTTAATCTTACACTCTTCTTTTGGACAACCTAATTGCCACTGACAGGATCAGCCCTTTTTTCTCAGGTCTCAATTTAGCTATGGAGAGATGAGGAAGGAAGTGCCACCCATTAGTACTTTCCCAGAGAGCCAGCTGCAACTAACAAGCTGCCTCACTCATACCTAGGCTGTGCCTGCTTCTTTGAGTCAGTTAAATGTTCACTGTCTATTATGCCCAGACGCTTAATGTATGAAAATGGGATTCTCCTTTGGTCTGCCAGAAAAACTAACCTCCAGGCAGATAGGTGCTGAAGTTCTTGCCTAATATGTTTTCCTTTTAACCTGTATGCTCTAGTGTTTAAAAAGTTCTCAGCTAGCAAAAGTATTTCAAATATTGACAAAGAGAAATCATTTGTGGGTGAACAATTTTTTAAAAATTGTACCTGTCAGAGGAATGCATTACTTTTAAGGTTGCTGACTTTATTAGTAGATATGAAGTTGATATCAGTGTGGCAGACCCAGAAACACGATAAATCAGGGAGTTCTGAAAGACAGCCTAGTACAGAAAGAGTGAATTACAAACACAAAACTCCTATTATGGAGATAAATAATTTAACAAGATAGAAAAAAAAAATTAAATGCCAAGGATATGATGTCTTAAGTACTGAAGGATTAACTATATTGCTTTATCTCAGACATTCCAGTTATTCAGTGAAGACTTTCCTTAACTGTGGATTTTGTTTCAGTAAATTACGTAGTTTTAAATTTAACTAGAGTAAACTGGTAATGTGATACTGTCCAGAGTT
>VYZX01016963.1:15663-42973 GCA_013401335.1 Brachypteracias leptosomus | reverse complement strand
ACTGAATGTGGATGCCAGGCTATGTATGTCTCCTGGACTGATAGAAATGGTAGGAGCTAATGCTCTTTGTGATTTTGAGAAGGAAAATCTGGGAATGACACTTTTTGGGGGTGTAGAGTTGTGGTAGGTTTCTTTGTTGAGAGAACTAGAGCTAACACCTTCACATTTTGGTTGGGTAAGTCATTTAAAGAAGCAAGAGATGTAAAAAGGGTGTTTGGGGCATGGAAATGGGAGAAGCATTCTCCCTCCTGCCTGCAGAGCCTGTCATAGTCTTAATGGATGGTGGAGTGCAAGGGAGGACTGTGAAGTATATTTTGGGGGAAAAGACAGCACCCTAATTGCATAGTCTGATAAAAATACCTTTGCATGTGTGTATATATATTAATTTACCCCTTCCTTAGCAAATGTACTTCTTTGGAGGAGGTTATTCCTCAGTCATCGTGGAAAAAAAACAGCTGACATTTGCTTTATTTCCTTTGTGTTATGGCAGAGGGAAGCTGAAATTGAAATTTATAGGATTTTCTTTTCCGATTTGGAGATGGTCTTGCAAATATAGCAAACACAGGTTCCAAAGTCTGCGAAGCTGTTTCTTTCTAGTATTTGTCAAGGAGAATATAAGCTGGTGACAAGGTTGTAAATGGATATAGATAACTGAAGATTTTGTACGCATCCCATATGTGTGACTAGAATATTTTCAAATTTCTAGGTTAAACTGTATAACATTACCCTTTTAAGAAATATTTTTATGCACTCTATCACTTTGATTTGCCCCTTTGCTTAGCAAATGCTCTTCCAGTCACCCCAGAACCATAGAATATCTCAATAAGGTTATTCCTTTTATCTGTTGCTCAGAAATCTGCAGGACATTGAGAATTTCTTCTAATTACTGGAAACAAGGTAACCAAATATCTGTTTGAGTATCTGTTATAAACGGTTGATTTTCAGCACATTTCTTTTTTTCTTTTAGAATTGTAATTTTTCATCAAGAGCCATTTAAAAGAATGCAAAGCTGAAATAGCTCATAATTACTACATGTAGTGATAGCCTGGAGACCTGGGGAGGAGACTGCTTAGGTATGCAAAAAGACTTGATTCATGAGATTAAAGGCTTCTGTTTCTCTAATTCAAGTAATGATGCCCAGCAGGACAAGATGGTCCAGATGGTCATCTGCAGCTACTAACTGTCATCTATGAAAGTATCTAAAGCTGCAAAATATCTGTAGAAGTCATTGAATATGGGTGTCGTGACAGCAAATACTGGAGCAGGCTTTATAAAATATATTTGCAAAGGAAATTTCAGAAATGATTAAGGCATGGATTATAAAAGGAAAGAAAAAAAATAGAAGGAATGTGAAGAATAACCCTATATAAAAAGGATTTAAAGAAAAAAGCAACAGAACCTGCATGGTTTTCATCCTTGTAAAATTCACTCCGAAGTATATGTGTTTTCATTCAGTATTACTGGGATTCCTGTATAAGCTGGCTAACTGCTCTTTTCAAAAAATTATAGCTTTTTTAGGTATTGAAGTTTGTTTTGTGCTTCTTTTTTTGAGTGAATAGAAACTTAACAACATGGAGAATTAAATGGGCATGTTTACAGAAAGATAGCACTATAAGGTCAAAATTTATTATCTTGACAGATTCCTATGTGTTCTTCACTAGATGAAACTATAAATTTTATTTTATAAAACTAGAATTGGGAATAAAATGTTTTCTGTTAGTTTGAAGCAATTCAGATAAGTTATTTAGCAGAAAATATCAAAGTGGTGTTAATTTCAAATTGGTCAAACCCACATTTTGAAACTGTGGAATTTCCTAGGAAGCACAGCGTTGGCTGCATGTGCTCTAGTGTAAATCCTGGCCTGTTCCAGATTTTTTGAAATGTTTCTTTTTTGGTTTGGAACACTTTCTTGTTCCTCTTCTTATCCCTCTGGTAAATGATGGTCTTTAAAATCTTAAACCCCAGGACCATGCAGATGGCTTTACTGGAAGGGCTGCTCACTAATGCACTGAACAGCCACCTGTGATCTGAAAAAATAAATGTTACTCTAATCGGATTATGTGGAAGGATGTTTCACATTAAGCTGTAACATTATATTTAAATTAAGAGCAGGAGAGAATTGAAACAATTGCATAGGAAATACAAATCCAGTTTGCATAGCTTTCTATCAATAATGTGAAAAAAAAATCACTGCTATGGTGGGTGGTCTTCTGAAATGTTTTAGCTGATGCTGCAAATGTTGAACTATAGTACTAGCCAACAATGGAAGACTTGCCTGTAGATTTAAATTTATTCTCTTTTTCCAACAGTGAAATTGTTATTTTTCTTTCTTTTTTTTCTCTCCTTATTGCATGCTTCCCTCTCTCTGCACACAAGACAATCCTAGATAAGCAGATTAATATGTGGAATAGCTCCTCTTCATTGTTCTGTGCAGCACCTCCAGCTTTTCATAGCCAGTTGGACTTGTTAGGAGGAGCTAAGCGATTGGTTGTTTCCTGGGCTCCGTTTCATAAATTATAGCCCAGCATGCACGAGCATGATTCCTACAGTTGCAGTAATCCAGAGGCCTGTCAGTTCCTGACTTAATGCATGTTTATTCCTACTTATTTTATAATACTGTAGTGGAATTTCCTGTCTTAGATAGTTTGCTATTGCATCTTCAAGACTCTGTGAGTAATTTTGATTTTTTTTCTACTCTAGTAATTACATACAATAAACAAGAATGCTTGTGTTTAGGAAGTAGTTCTCTAGCAGCTTACATTTGAGATTCTGTGCTGCGTGAGATCAGGTACAGTTAACTTTGTAGATCTTGTTTCGTTAGGGTTAAAATAGATTCACGGTGTTGTGTGTGGTCATTCATTTCTGAAATGGGCTGTGTCTGTTTTTTTGTTCTTCTATAATAAAACATAATGATGCTGCATTACACCTCATTTATGCCTAATCAAGACACATGGCATGTCTTATATTTTCATACAATTTGTATATTGTATACTAGTAATTGCGGTGCAGCTATTGAAGAAATCTGCACTATTGTCAGTTTGCAGTGTAATAAAGAACCCCCACTCCTTTTGCACTCTCCCCCACGACTTCTCTAAATCAGAACAGACACACCAGTGAAAATCAGGACAGTGTTAACATCGAGTATTTTAAACAACTGCAAAGCTTAACTAACACGCTCTCCCTACCACCACCCTCCGCTCCTTTTTTTGTTATGGAGCTATGATGCTTTCCTTAATTTCTGGAGGTTGTTTTTGTAGAAAGCAAAAGCCAGCATGTTAAGAGTTCACACATTTAAAAACAAATTCTACTCACAGGGAATTAGAAGCCGGTGAGAAATGCTGTTCAGGATCTGTGGTTTAATCAGATGGAGTTATCACAGTAACTCCCTTATTGGTTTCCTGAGATTGTCGGGTGTTAGCTCTGTGCAACTCAGGTTTAAAACAATAGAGCAGCAGATTGAAATCAGAAAGTAGAAAGTTGCTAAGCTAGTGATGGTCACTTTAATTTTGCATGATTTATGCATTACAATGTAAGACATACAGGCAGCGATATTGCTAAAATTACATTCCTAGTTTCTATTACAAGTTCAAGAAGGAATTTCTTTGCTAGTGAAAGAAAATTTTAACAGAGGTTTTTACAAGGACATTTTATATCCCCAGAAGCTGTATTATTCATTAGAAAGAGCAAGTCAGCTGTCTGAAAAACATTTACTATTTTAAAATTATTTACTCACACAAATCCATCCGAAAAGCTATGGCTTCAAGGAGAGTAATAAGAAACCATCACAAACTGAAAGTCAATACTACTTGTATACTGTCTCAAGTATTTTTCTTAGATATGTGTCAGCAAAATAAACTATTTATTTCCTCTAAGTGGCTTAATGATTTTTTTTTAAAAGTGTTTTGCTTACACGGCTAATATTAGAGATAAGTTTTGCTGGCTTTACCTTAGCAGTCATCTATAGTAAATAGGTATACTATTATATGTGTGATATAAAACCTAAACCACAGCGAAATTAATTTGACTGAGACGGCATGCATTATGTGAGGCAGTGAATTATTGTATAAACTACATATCTCTATATTTCTGAAATAAGAAATCCAAAGTAGCTGTCCTAGATGTGAGAGGCTGGTTTCAGTATAGTTTCTCTGACATATCGCAAAGCACAAGTCAATAACTTAGCGAGACATTGAACTTGAAGAATGTGGTATTGTGGTCTAAACAGCCATGCGACTTGTCATGTCTTATTTGAACGAAAGTTAACTCTGCTGTGGTAATTGTTTTTAATCTAGTCAGGTTATTTAGCTCTGAATGTTGCTACTTTACTTTTCCTGTGCTTAACAAAAAGGAGAGACTATGGGAAAAACTATGCAAGTTTTGAGTTTCTTATGACACTGTGTTTGCTGTGATCTTAAGGGGAGTAAGGTGGAAAATTGGTCCTGTGCTGTAGCTGAGTACATGCACTGTTTCAATACTGTTAATACCGTGTTTCCAGGAACTGAAACTATTGATACAGAATTCTATAGGTATTTAGGTGTATAGATATTTTGAATCTAACATACCACAAGCACTGCCTACAGGCTGGATCAAAGTCCCATTGTGCTGGAAGCTGTTCAAACAAGTAGTAAAAGGCAGTCCCTGCCCTTACAAGATTATGAACTAAACAGGGTGGTACACACAGGATGGAAATACACACAATTTAAACATAACCTTGGGCAAGTCAGAGCAGGTCAGCAGCCAAGGAAGGAATGAAATCCTGGAATATATCTGCAATATGACGTTGTGTTATAGGTGTCTGTAGCAAAGAGCTGAGGCAGTGAAGATCCACATTAGGACACCTGATTGATCCAGAAGCAGTACAGGTACATTTTTCCAAGCCTAATTAAGGCAGAATTAACTTGCATTGAATGTTTTACTGCTCCTTATATAGATGCTCCCCTAATTCATAGTTCAGTGACTCCTTGACTATACTAATGCTGCTTGAAATAAACTTTTAATCTCCTATTATGTTAAATAACTGTTCCAATATTTTACATGCACTTTAGGAAGCCTAGATAGCTGTTTATTCAGAACTCTTTAGAAATGTTTTCCCAATTGTTTACTAGAGAGTCTCAAATTTACATCTTTGTTTAAAATATGCCAGAGGCTATTTTTTTATAAATGTAAGGAGTCTGATCTTAGCTAGGCATGGAAGACAGATGAAGTTCTAGCTTTTATATAGCACCTACCTTGAGTCCTACTGGATGAGTTGTATGAATTGGTGCTTGGCTGAAGCTAATAAAATTCATGTGTGTTTGCTTAAATGTAAGACTGATATGAAGAAATACTTTACGTAATTTTCAAGACCTTATAAAAAGAACTAAACATCCCTTTATACTTGAAGGTCTGATGCTTTGCTAGTGAATTTTCAGTGTGAGTTCAAGTATCCCCTTCAGCAACATAATTTATAGAAAAAATCCACCATGATTTGGAAAATATTTTTGTAAACATTTTGGTTACAAATATTGAAATTATGTCTGCTCAGTACAGCACCAGAGTACTGACTGCAGGCATATCTTGCTTTGTGCTCACCTTACATTCTCCTGATGGGCAGTTGATTGTAAGCCATTTACAGCCAGTAAAAGCATTCCTTCCACTGGTGACTCTGTGTGCCAGATGCCAGTTGTGTGAAGAAGCCCCCATCCCAAAATACTAACCAAAAAAAGGGGGAAGGGGGACATCCACAAAAAAAACGTGCCTACCTAAGCCACTAGACACATTTTAAGTCTATACAAGTGGTGGGTTCTTCATGCAGACAACAGACAGGAGTGGTCCTACAAAACCCCAGAAAAGCACAAGTATTGCTCAGTAGGGCTGTTAGCCCACACCTCTGCTTCTGCTGATAATTCATGGCAGCCTTGGGAATTAAGCACAGATCAAAATTAGTAAAGGATCTAACAAGGTCTTATGTTGCTTTTGCTATGCAATAGTTGAACCACAGCATTAAGTGACTTTGATTGTGGTGCTGCTTATCTTTGAAATAAATATTACTATATACCTCAGTTTTACAGATACAAAATGCTTTGGCTTCACAAAATAATGTGTCTATGCTGTTATGGTTTTATGTTATAATATTTCACACAAAAAATAAAGAACTTATAACCAGAAATTTAGAATCAATAAGAAAAGAAAAATAATTTTGTTTAGCCTAAGATACATTGAACTTTTTCTTCTCTCATTTTCAGTGGTCAATTTAAATTTCTGAATTAACTATGAGCAATATAAGGATTATTCCAGAGATTGAAAAATAAATAAATAGGTTAAGATCGACAAATATTTTTATTTTCTTTTTAAATGGGAGGAGTTTCCTTTCATCCTGACTGATCATTAAGAGTTAAAATGGTCTTAGGAAAAAACAAAAAACATGTAATCACATCAGTGAAATAATGTATTATAACCTCTTAAGTGGCATAAAAATGTAGCTGTGGTATCTGTGTGTTCTGGTAGATCACTCAGCGGATTGGAAGTTGTGGAGTGTCACAGGGCAGAGAGAGAGGGGAAAGAAAGAAATGTAGAAAAACATGTGAGTTCTAACCACATTTGGAGATAAGAGGAAACCAAGGGGAGTAAGTGGGAATGTTGAAACTAAAATTAGCTGTTCAAATTAGTATCTTCAAAGCATCTTGAAAATGCTGGTTTATACTTTTAAACAAAGTGTGTGATGCAATTTGGCCCAGAGAGGAAAAGAAGAAGCCTCCAAAACATATTATAAATGAAAGATCTTTTGGCTTGTGATTTTGTCTTTGTGGTCACTTTCTCTAAGTCGTTTTTCAGTGAACATACTGATACTAAAATATACCTCAAAGATGCATGTGTTCACGTCCATAGCAGGTGAGCATTTACGTTTGTGTGTATGTGGAAAAGGCCTTGAGCAAAAACGGTACTGCTTGTTTGCATGTATTTGCATTCTCAGGATCAAGGACAGGATGGCTTTTGTTTCATTGTTTTGTACATCTGAAAAAGTAATACCCTGTTCCTGTGTTCCAGCTTGCTTTCCTTGAATTAAAGTATTGTTACCCAAGGTAGAATACAGATGTATTTACGTTTTCAGGCATTAACACAAATATTCTCCCCAAGCAGCATAGCTCCTGGCTTGTGTACAGAGAACACACTGTTCCTTCAGAGGCTCACTGGAATGCTGTTCTCAGTATGAGAAATGATGGTGTCGTTTGCATGAAATAATTTGCCGGAAAGTTTTACCTGTCTCAGTGATTTTGAGAGCTGAACAAAGCTCAGCCTTGCTATAGCCTGGAATCTAAATTACCACCCATGGAGCATCTGTTAGCTTTCTTGATACATCATATCTTAAGTATGATCTCTTTTATCTACCCAATTCTGCCAAACTAAAACTTTTTTGAATTTTCATGGTCAGAGGCCAGTAGTAAGGACTGCAAGTATATAATTTGCAGGTTGCCAAATTAAAAACCTAAATTATTCCAGTTTAGTAATGGATTCGAAAACATGATAAAAAGAGAGAAACAGCTTTTTGTGTATTATTTGTATGGAATTAGTTGTATATACATTTGATGTTTTTTTTAAAGTGTGGATTAAAAATATTTTCTTTGCACTTGATGTGTGTTTGGAAGTGGTCTGAAAGTGAGTAAGGAGCTGAAGTGGAAGAGAGTGGAGGATGGTATTATGGCCTGTGACAGAAAAGGATCTAGAAGGACTAAAGGGACTCTGCTATGTAAACTGAGCTGACAAAGCTTGAAAGCTGTTTTATACTGTTTCACTGGAAAACCAGAATTTTGAGAACATAAGGGATATGTATGCCATGAAACATGATTAATCAAATCCACGTTTGTCTGTGGTTGTAGTGGTCCCAAACAGCTCTTCTATACCTTAAGCTTTTTGGTTACTGTTAAAAAAAAATTGCTGCTGATGGCAGTACATAAAAGTCTGACAGTGGGAGACAAGAATACGGCTGATCTTACTATGCTGAACTTCAATATGTGACTCAACCAGTTTTCAGTGCCAGCTGTATTTTCCCTAAGGTCCAATCTTTTTGTAAATGCAATTAAAAATAATTTAAAAATATTTTTCTCATTTTATCTTAGAATTTTGACAGTGTAGGCCCTTACTTAACATTAAGCTCCTTTAATATAGTTATTTTTATAGCATTTTAAAAAATGGTGTTTTGCATGTGATATTTATGATGATACAGCCCCGAAACAAAGTTAGTGTGTGGTTGTACTTGTATAGAGATTCACATGTGCAACTAAAAGTTTAATTCTGGTGATGCTTATTTTGTTTGCTGTTTTTGAATCTTAAATATAAGATTTCATTCAATCTGTATCAAAACATTTTAACTTTTCTTTAGATCAACATTTAACAGTTAAGAAGTTGAAATGTAGGATTGTAGTTTTGTTAATTGATAGCTAAGGATTCTGCATTGATTTTCCTTCTGTCTTTTCTTTCCTGCCTCATGAGTAAAGTGATATGGAAAAGAAGATATATTTGTATGAGAATGTGTTATCTACTTTCTCTACTCTCAGTAATACCTAGACATAAAATTACTGTGATAAGTAGATATTTACGTGTACAAACCATCATTTACACAGAGAAAAGTTATAAAATGCAAATTCTACTTGAAACCACTCTTAAAAATTAAACCAAGGGCTGGATTTTTAATATTCGCACTTTTCAGAATTTGAATATTGTATGCAATTTCTGGACTCAGCTCATATGGGTGTTTGAACATCTGTGGCTCATCCATTCAGGCAGATGGTAATATCTGTTATGTTCCGGGCATTTGTGGTGCAACGTGGTGTCTGGCACAAATATGTTTGTACATCCACCTATCTTTGACCATTAAAAAGACTGGCCTTGCTCCAGCTTTTTGGTATATGAAATTTCTAACAGTGTGCTGCCCTTGGACTTCAGGGATATAAAATCTGTTATTTGCCTCTGTTATCTCCATATAGATGCTTCCTATCAAGATATTTAATTATGAAGAGGGGGGAAGTTGTTCTTCATTAACCTTTTTTATAATAAATTCCCATATAGTGGATATAGCACAGCATGTGTGTATATGAAATAAATGTGTGTACATGAAATAATAAGCTGGGACCTGAAAAGACTAGATACCAATATGCTGTGCATTTAATTAAAATTAAAAGTAAAATATATATGAACATCTATGCAGTGCCTGGCTAATTGACATCTTGGGGGGTTTTATTTAAACATAAATATCTCTGTTTGAAAAACATCTGTTGCTCTGAACAATCTGTTCAATTTTATTTTGGATGAAGCCAGCTACTCCTGATGACAAAACAAATTTTGAGAACATAAACCCCAGTCATTGCAGCCATGTCCTGAAATCCTTCTCACAGAAATAACACTAAGGCAGTTTATTCAGACATTCAGGTTGAATTGTCTTGTCATGTGCCTAGCTGTGGGATGGGAAGAGGTAGTTATAAAGCTGGTGTTCCCCAAATAGTGCAATACAGACTGATCAAATTACAATCTTCTGGTAAATTTTCCATACTAGAGGAATAATGAAAGATAGCATTTAAAATGCACAAAAAAGTACCACTAGAACAAGGCTACATCAGTCTAATGGGGCTATATAGCCTTTTATGTCCAGGTTGCTAGTGCAATAGGAAAATACAGTAACAGTAGAAAGGAATAAAAGGCAGTTTTTTGTAGAGCTTTTAGCAACATTTGTTGGTGTACTTGGTAGAGTAGGAAAAGAATATGGAAAAAGATGTGAAATCTTTTCAGTAGCCATTAGTTCAAAAGCCAGGAAATGTCTACTTTTGCAAGACGATGGACTGAGAGATTTGAAGGTGATGCTTTATGGCTTGAAGTTTTGATTTTTCTGAAGGTCTTACACTAGCTTCTTTCTGAAATGCTACACTTATGTGCTGTTTTAATGAAAGCAGAATTGCTTACTTTTGGATATTACTTCTTCTAGCTTCAGCCACTGACTCTTAATTCTACCTCTTAGTAAGTCTTATTTCAGCTTAAGAGCAAAATATCACCTTCAAAACCTGTTACTAAAGTGTGATAAAATCATTATAAATACTTTCCAGTTCTGGCTGAGATTCTAAGGTTTTTAATATAATCCCTGGTTTGAGATACTCTTGATACATCTAAACTGTATAAAGCATTAGTTTAAAAATTCCTCTCTTCATTGAGGATGCTTTTCATCCTTAGGGGTTTTCATCACTCATTGCAGTTTCCACTTCCAGACTTTTTAAGAAGTTTACTATGTGTGTTGTATTAGTGTTAAGATAGCCTGTTCTGGAAAAAAATTATTTTCTTTTATGCTTATTTTCCCTGGAATCTGCTCTTTCATGATCTTTCCTGACCATAGTTTTCTGCAAATTGATCAATAAAGGTTGTAACTACTTTCCTGATGGTGAGCAAAGTCTGTGTTGTTGTTGTGATATTTTTATTACTTTTTTTTTAACCGGTAACTGCTTACAAGACTGCAGTGTTGGAAACCTTAGTAATGCAGGTATGAAGTTCACTCTGAACTTCAGGCTAGGCACCCACCCACATTATGCAGCTCTGGGTACCATGGCCCTAACTGGTTCAGACCTTGTTTATTTATTTACTTACTTATTTATCTCTCCCCTCCCTGTACTCACCTCCCTGGTGGAAAATATCTAAAATGATGTTGAAATTATGCTTTTTTTCAGAAAATTCCCCGCAGGTGAAATTTTCATAGTATGAACTATGGTATGTCCAGGATGCTCTGGATTTGGGCATGATGGGGGTTTTTAAGGATAAAAAGCCATGTTGGGACAGTGAAGGGTGGAAGGATACAAGCCTACTGAATCCTGTATGTTCTTCCTACTATGAACAATCACCACAGTGTGCTACCCTTCAAGACTATGCCAGCTAGCATGTGTTGTCATGTCCCCCCCCCGGCCCTGTGCTAACTGGCACAGCCAGTACCATGCAACGTTTGCAGTTCCTGTGGGACATCAGTTGTCCAGGATTCAAGCTTGCACCCCAATCACATTTTGTTTGGCTTTCAGGAGTACAGATCTATCTGCTGTGTTTACTTTTTGTGCTACCGCATTTTCTTTTGCCTGGGTAACTTCTCGGCTACATTGGCTGTCCAGTTTCCTGGTCGGCTCTTTGCTTGCTTAGGAAGGCAGTCCTCCCCAGCCAATGGCCATCTAGTTGCATAATGAAGGCCAGCTCCCTAAAGAAAACCCTACAGGTAAGAGAAATTCCTCTCCCCAGAGCAGGGACTGCATGTGCTTTACCTCCCAAAGGATGAAAGGATGTGTGCTGCCTGGGGCACCCACTGTGTCCCTTGTGCAGGGATTTGTAGGTGTAGGCTGCAATGGCTTTGGGGGCATTTGGCAGCTAAGCTGAGTGACCCCAGGGGTGTGACTCTGGACTCAAGCCCCTTTCCTGCTTCGGTTCCTTTGCTTGCAAGTGCTACAGGAGTTCTGTGCAAAAAGACTTAGGAAAACTTCAAGTTAAGAACACTGAATTGGGGCTTTGCCATGGGAAGCTATATCTGGGCTGTGTTTACATTTAAAATATATCAAGATAGCACAAAACGTTTTGAAGTATAAAAGAAGGTAAGCTAATGGATTTCAGTAGAATTACCTGCTTGAAATTAGGTACTAAGGTAGTCCCTTGATGTCTTTGGTTAGTGACGCTTTCAGAAACCTACAGTGAAAAGTTTGAAAAATGTAACTTTTCTCCACTTTTGAGGCTTGCACTATTTTTATATTAAAGCTTGTAGGTTTTACTGTTCATCACAAGGATAATCCATGGGCAGCTTAGTGTGTAGGGATTTTTTTTAAGCACTTTGTATTTGCTTAGTATTTATTGATTTGCTTTACACCGTCATCTGTCTGACTATCCAATACAACACATGTACTGTAGTTTGGATAAAGTTCCCTTCTCTTGTGAGGAAAAAAAAAGTATCATGCTGCTTCAGGGATTTGGTTGATATGCACATAAAATCAAAATTAAAAAAATCTGGATTCATGATTCCTTAGGAAATCAGAAATAATACAATGATGTTACTTGAGAGAGTTAATTCGTGACAAGACAGGATGTGAAAATACAAATGCATACACACACACACACACACACTAGCAATGTATCACCAGGTGAAATAAACCTGACCCTGAAGCTAGTATTGAACAACTGAAATTTACAAGTGCCACTTTGTGTGTTGAGTCTTGCTGACAGTATGCACGAAATATTTTAAAGTGCACTATACTCTGCGATTATCAGAGGTTCACTAGTGACTGGATTAAAGGACAGCTGAATTGAGAAGTAAATCATGCAATTACAATGGAATGACAATTTATAGTAATTTATTGGTTTTGTTATTATTCCTCTCTTCCCTAGTTGCTATTTAAACTCATTTTCTCATCAGTCAGATTTATAAGTGATCAGCTGTCAAACAGTAATTTTGGAATTCAATTTCTCTTTTATTAATGAAATTCAGTAAAAGAGCTTATATAAGACCATATAAATCATAAAATTGCAAATAGACTATTTTAAAAGCAGCATAGTGCTAAAAGCATTTATAATATTAATTTCATGAAATTACATTTTAACTTAATAATTCTAAAAGCCCTAGGTTTAAACAAAGCCAGCTCCATGGAATGACTTTACATGGCACTAGATTTAAAGAAATCAGAAATATAAACCAGCATTGGATTATGACATGATGTGCAACTGTTCCCCACCGATTTCGGTTTGGATCTTTGAAATCAAAATGCAGGTCACAGAAAACATGTAATTGTAGCAAAATTTTATGACTACTGCTGCCAGTTATTCCTGTGCAGATGATTCAGTAAGGGAAAGGGAATGGCTGTGGGAATTGGTTTCAGCTGTGTTCGCTGCCTTGGGGCAGCTCCTTTAGAGACACTGGAATTCTGGGTTCATTTTCATGTTTTCTGGGGGATTATTGTTCAGCCTGGAGAAGAGAAGGCTCTGGTAAGACCTTATTGCAGTCTTTAAATATATAAAGGTGGCTAAATGAAAGAGAGACTTTTTACCAAGGCCTGTAGAGATGGGACAAGGGGCAATGGATTCAAAGGAATCCAATCCGTTCCATCTACCCTCGGAGAGGGTAGATTTAAATTAGATATAAGGAAGAAATTATTTACTGTGAGTGTGGTGAGACACTAGGACAGAATGCTCAGGGAAGTTGTGGATGTCCCCTCCCTGGAAGTGTTCAAGGCCAGGTGGGATGGGGCTTTGAGCAACCTGGTCTAATGGAAGGTGCCCCTGCCCATGACAGGGGGCATTGGAACTAGATGATCTTTGAGGGACCCTTCCAACTCAAACCATTCTGAGATTCTATGATTATGATCTGGTTGTTATAGCTATCTCTGTGTCTCATTATATCTCTTGTCTTCCTGTACACCAATCCAGTCCTCATCTTAGGCAGCCTTTCCTATATTTTTCTGGGCCAGCCTATGACAGCCTTTCCCCCCTTCCTAGCTGACTATCCGTGTTGATTTCTGTTCCTACTAACTTTACTCTGTTTTTCCCAACCAGTCAACCTCTCTGTCTGAGTCTTTCCTTTTTCTATTCAGATACTTTCACTCCCTGGTAAAAGTATTGCCATGGTTGTTTATGCCTTAGTACTATCCTCATGTAAAATCAAATCTGTGTTCTATTAGTGGGAAGATTCATGGAGATGAAGAAAACCTGTGCTTACTCAGTCCGTGGGATGTCAGTCCACTATGACTCTTCAGCTGTACACATGTCAACTGCTTATCCGTTTCAGTTTTCAGCATAACATAGATGTAATGCCAGCTGCCAGGACAGAATATGATCAGTTGATCCAAGTCTCCTGAAAACTCAGCTGCAGAACTTGGTCACTGTAGTTCATGTGTCAGATTATTTATTTTTTTTTTTGCTCTTCCTCTCAGAAGTTATGTTATTTAGGAATATTTACAGGGTTATCTGAAAGCACATCCCTGATGTGCTTCATATATCCAAATTTTCCTTTCATTGCCTTTTTCAGATTCACAGAACTCTGTGGCTAACCTGTGGCCCAAAACTTCAGTTTGAAGTAAACCTCTGTTAAGGCAAATTTCACTCCAAACAAATGAAGTTTGGCAAAATTTATCAGCAACTGAAAATAGGTTCATATGAGAAGAAAGTAAAGGAATTTTATCTAAGAAATGTGGCTGGAGCACAGTTGGCAGTCCTTATACCAAGAGCCTTGTGTGGTTGTATCCATAAGGACGACAAGACAGGCACTGGTCCCTTCAGAGAGCAGCAAGGAAGGGGAGCTGCTGTTGCTGCTCAAAGACATGATGGGGCTAGGCGAGATAGTGGCCAGCTTCACAGCAATGAACCCTGGCAGCTGTGGCAGTATTTGCTACCTTGCTTCCCCTGTAGCTGGGAGCTGGTTTATACAGTCACCCCTAAACCACAACAGGCATGTCTTTGTTGTCATCTGACAAAGCATATCTATATACCAGCATTAGCCCAGCTTGAGGTGCAGCTGACCATCTGGACCCTGAATTTCTAAAGGATTCTTTCCAAATCAGGCTTAGCATTCCCCTCTGCTCCATATTCATTTGGTTTTAATTCTGTTTCTTGGAAAATATGTTGCTGATATATACAGGGCAGATTCTGTATAGCAGGAAATTTTTCACCTTTAATACAAAGCCATTTTAGAAATAAAATTATTTTTAATCTAAATGTTGCTTTTAATATGTGCTTGACAAGCTCTAATATAAACATGAGTCTTCCAACTCATCGGAAAAGTAATTTTTAAAAGCTCTGCAGAGAATATCTGTTTTGGTGAACAACTGATGCTATAACACTGTAACGTTGTATGTGCAACTTAAAATCAGAATTTTGTTTTATCATATTCTGTACCTAGAAATTTTCTCTTTCTTTTTAATTGCAATGGAGAGAATCAGAGTCATTGGAGCAGGATGACATTTCTGGAGATCTTTAGCCCAACACCTTGTTCAAAACAGGGTCACTTAACATAGGTTGCCTGGGACCAGTTGAGTATCTCCCCTAATGTTTCTGAATACTTCATTTAGTTTCTTTTACTATTTTTCTATTATAAAAATGTTTTTGCTATTTAGTCAGGCAACATATGAAAGTGCCTATCCTAGTCAGCTTGAGCAGGACAGAGTCCCCTTGGAGGAAAAGTATTTTGCCAGATTATTTTCTCCTGAAGAAATTGTTCCTCTTTCACATAAGGGACACAAAAAGCTTTCAGGCTTTGGAAACAGGAAAGTTTGAATATTTTTTTAAAGGTAAATTGGAAAAACCAGCAGTGCCTTGGGGCTCACTCAGTTACCACAAACACACTGTCCTGAGAACAGCGTTATGTCTACAAAATAAGCAAGGTGATTTACAACAAATAACAGGTGGTCTTGATTCAGGTCAGCAAAAACTTAGGCAAACAGGAAAGAAAAAGAATGTGTATCCAAGTTTATCCCCAAACAGTTTGTAGATTAAAGGTTATTTTCATTAAGGTACGTACCTGTAAAAGGAGCAGACTTGCTCTTTGTTGACAAAAAGATTAAAACCCTGCAGATCTTCATATGTATTTCTACAGTAAAAATACACATTGTCATATTGAGAAGAATGCAGCGGTAACTATGTGGATATTTACCTATGGTGGAGTGTGAGTACTGCCTGCCCTAGTTTGTTCTTTACTTGGGTTCTTCTTCCTTTATTGAATGTTTGTGTATTGCACAGATGTTGGCATTTCTGACTTTCAGATTAATCTCAGTGTGCCCTTTGTCTAGATATTTGGCTATGCAAAAGAATGGGGATCTAAAAGTAGGAACATGTGGAATAAATCTCTTGTACAGTATCAGGTAATGTAAATATATTAAAATATTCTTTATGTGATTACATTAAAAGCACAGGCATTTAGAATCTGCTGTAGAGTAAAATAGAAAATCAAATTAAGGACTTTCCCATAATCTTTCCAGAAAGAACTCATTTTTTGGAAGCAAATCAATGTCCTGCAGGAATGCCTCATATCATCAGGCACTGCCCTCCAGAACCTACAAGTTAATCCCTAAGTACTTAACATTGTCTGTGGCCCAGCTGTGTTTTGCCAGAACATTTTGCAGGATTTTTTCTTATATGTAAGACCACTTCTCCCACTGTCAAAGTGTCTCCAAGAGCTCAGTGTAGTGCTCAGTGTAATGACAATACATAGGATTGTTTTGTGCTTAAATGGCTGATGTTCTCCCTCAGTAGAACAGCCTCCACACCTCTTTTGGCCATCTCTGCCTGTGCAGTTACACCTCACAGTAACAAAGTGTTTCTGATATTCAGGAGGAACCACCTGTATTTAATTCTGTGCCAATTGTCTCTTGTCCTGCCACTGAAAAGAGACAGATCTGTCCTCTTTACACCCTCTCATTATGTATTTGCACACCTTGATGAGATTCCCTCTAAGCCTTCACCTCTCCAGGCTGAACAGTCCCCGATCTCTCAGCCTACCATCCTCCTATGGCAGATGCTCCAGTCCATGAGCCCCCTTTACAGCAAGGGCATGTTGCTGGCTCATGTTCAAGTGCTTGTCAAGGGGTTGTTTAGTCTAGACAAGAGAAGACTGAGAGGAGATCTTATTGCTCTCTATAACTACCTAAAAGGAGGTTGTAGCAAGGCTGGTGCTGGTCTCTTCTCCCAAACCGCTAATGATAGGATGAGAGTAAATGGTCTCAAGTTGCATCAGGGGAGGTTTAGATTGCTTATTAGGAAGAAATTCTTTACTGAGAGAGTGGTCAGGCACTGGAAAAGGCTGCCCAGGGTGGTGATAGAGTCACCATCCCTGGAGGTGTTTAAAAAAAAGAAGTAGATGTAGCACTTGAGTCTATGGTCTAGTGGTTATGGAGATGTTGGGATGAAGGTTGGACTTGATGATCCTAGAGGTCCTTTCCAACCACTATGATTCTATGAGGGTTTGGACAGGCCTGTGCTGGTGCTTGGAGGTGTCTCGACATTTGCTGGAGCCTCCTTTCAGAGTGCTTAATGCCCAGAGGCTACTGCACCTGATGTGGAGGATGGGTGGCATGGCCTCCCCTACAGTCCGCTGGGTGAAGGCGTGGGAGGGCCCTGGAGCTGCTTCACCGTGCACTGCTCAGTCCCTCCCTACAGACTCCCTTTAAGCAGTGGCAGGGCTGGTGTTGGTTTGCCACCTGCACAGGTGGTTGTGCTGCTGCAAGGATCTTCTGTAGACCCATTCTCTGACAGCAGTCTTCTGCCAGCAGGCAGGTGAGCCAACCACAAACTCTCGGTAGTCATCATCCGTCCTCACTCTGTGTAGGACACAATGGAAAGGCTGTCTGCACAGCGGGCAGGCAGCTCTCATGGTAGCCCACTGCCAGATGCAGACAAAGCAGAAGTGGGGGCAGCAGCTATTGATGTAGGCTGTGTTGTTCACCTCAACTAGGCAGATGGGGCACAGGCCACCTGCTGCTGCCTCGCATCATTCTTTCCACTGTCCTTGGGTGGTGCTGGCTGTGGCAGCAAAGCTGCTCTACTCCCAAGCATCCTCTGAGCCTGGTGCCACTTCCTGTCAAGGGAGAAGTTCAAAGTGCCTGAGCTTTTCTGGCACCAGGAGCACAAAAGCAAAGAAAACCCAACAGGGCAGTGGGAGCAGAAAGGCAAAGGCCTTCTGGAGGACCTCCTTGTGGGCTGGAAAGTGGCCAGTCACTCCTGAAGGCTGTCTCCACACTCACCTGTCATCCCAGTCCCCACTCAGCAGCCAGCATGACTCAAGCTAGCACAGGGTACCTGCAGGAGACAGTCAGAGAGGGCAGAAGAACTGGCTGAGGGGTGTCAGTTGTGCTAAGGACATCAGCACCCTCCTTGTGCCCACAGCCCCAGGACAGCCATGATGCGGGACTCAGCCCGAACCAGCAAGACTCCGCCCAAATGCAGCACTCCCAGTGTAGGTCCACAGTCCTGCCATAGCTTGCATGTTGTGTGTGTGCGCCCACCAGAGCTCCAGACCAAATGTGGTAGGGCAGAGCCTGCAGGCTCAAGAACAGTGAGGTTCACTGCCCCCTAGCCACGGCTCAAGTGAGGACAGCAGATACCCCAAAGGGGGAAAACCCCTATTTCAGACAATATTGCCCAGCTTCTTGCAGTCTTGCGTAGATGGTTTAACCCCATGCCAGGTCCCATGGTGAGAAGGTGGTGCCTACAAGAGCAAGAGCCCATCTCTGAAGCTGTGCAGAAACACAGGTGGGGAACCCTGTTGATCTCCTTGGTGTCAACGGAATGCCCTGACTCAGCTTCTCTGAGGGCTCTTATGGGAGAAGAGCTCACCTGTGTTCTCCATTGGGAAAATCCCAGACATCACAGAATGGTTGAGGTTGGCATGAAACTCTGGAGTTCATCTTGTGCAAACCCCCAGCTCTGGCAGGGCCTCCTAGAGCAGGTTGTCCACATCCAGATGTTTTCTGTGTATGTCCAAGGAAGGAGACTCCACAGTCTCCCTGGGCAACCTGTTCCAGTGCTCAGTCACCCACACAGTAAAAAAAATATTTCCTAATGTTCAGAGTGAACTACTTGCGTTTCAGTTTGTGTGCATTGCCTCTTCTCTTGTCACTGGGTAACACTGGGAAGAGCCTCTCCTCCAGGTTGAGCAGTCCCAACTCTCAGCTTTTCCTGCTATATGGGGTGGTCCAACCATTCATCATCTAACTATCTCTCTGCTGAATTCTCCCCAGTATTTCCTTGCATTTTTGGTTGAGGTGTTTGACAAAGGTTTTCAAACCCTTGTTTTAAAGATATTTGAGGGTTTTGTCAAATCTCAAATAATTGGAACAATAAGGGAAATCAAAATTTGAGCTCACCACCTAATAAGAGTTTTGATAGGAATGAAGTGGAATAACAAAGTAAATTTTCTAAATGGTGTGACTAGGATAACACTATTAAACAAGCACTGATGTTTCAGGCTGTAATTATGATTTGAAGCATTGGTTCTTCATCTTCTTCCCTCATGCCTTCCAGTCCTTACCATTAAATATTCAGGAAAATATCCTTCTTTGGCCTGTGCCAGAGGTAGATCTCAAATTATTTTTATTAAATTCTTTAAAGGGTCACAACCTACAGGATGCAATAAAGAGCTATGTAGTGCTGTGCTCCACTGCAGCTCTTACTACTTCCTCTGAGTCCTCTTGAAGTGAGAAAGTATTTCAGCTGTTATTTATTTAGCAGCAAAAGTACTTGTAGAAATGAAACTAGAGTCTAGCAGAACTAAGAATTACAGGAGCAGTTTTCTTTGGGTGGCAGATTCTGTCAGGGCAGAAGTCAATTTTAAATTTATATACAGGGTGTCCATATAAATTAATTATCAAAACTATATTTTGTAAATATATAAAAATATATCTTAAATATTTTTTATTACAGGTAACAGTGTTGATTCTGGTTGTGGTTTATTGTTTTTTTTGTCATGTCACTCTTGTCTGCTTCAAGAAAGGAAGTCAGGCAGAGTTTTCCCCTTTTCTTCATGATCCAGCTGAGATTCCCTCTCACTATCTGAGCCTGATGCTTTGGGTAAAAGAGATATGCCAGAGAGATAGTGTATCATATTTGCCTTTTTCTGTTAGTGGGGTATTTCTGAAAAAAACAGAAGCTCCTGGCCTGGGGAAAGCTTGAGAAGGATGCTCTGGTTTGTGAGGTTACTTGGTGCTAATCACTGCAGATGAAATGAAACTATTTGTAAGAAAAACTCAGAGCATTTAAATGAATTAAACTCAGATCTCAGTAGGGATTGTGGGTACCTCTCTTGAGAGCGTGTCCTAAAACCAGCCAAACATACGTTTTGCTGTCTGACAGGTAGAAGGCTTAAGGTCTTGTAGGTCCTGATAAATATGTGGAATGAGGTTGAGTGAGGCCACCTGCTAAAGCAAAGGGATTTGCCAATGACTGTGTTATTCTACACATTTCTTCACCTATGCATGATTTCTTCACATGGTATGAAGAGGCTTCTCAAGTCTCTCTAGTGCTCTCAGGACTAATTTTTTTTTTTCACTACTGTCTTCTATTTAACGGAGAAACAGCACTCAAAGAATTTGCTTGGTAGACTCATCACTAATTTATCCTTCTTCACAAGGACTGCTTAGGTATTTAGACTTATGTTTTGATGTTACTGTATCCCTAACTCATTCTTTGATAGAAAATATCTGAAATTCATCCTTGGTAAATTTGTTAATTTCATGCTGGATCCTGGCCTTGAAGGCAGTTTTCATATCAGAGGCTAAAGAGGGGAGAAATCTAGACAAAGTATATGACATGTTACCAGTGGGTGAAGTTTTAATGTTACAAGATGGAAAATGAAATAAATATATTCAATATTGAAATCAGCTCCTTAAAATAAAGAACAGCCTTTTTGTGGTGGCCATGTGGTAGGCAGTGTTTGGAAACCTTGTATTGCAGGGATAAAGAGTAATTAACAGTGCATGATATAAGTGTGATTCTTTTGTTGACTGAGAACTGAATGTGTTTTTCAGGCTTCTGTAAAACACAACTAAAATGGCAATAGGTCCAGAAAAGGGAGTAATAGTCTATTTCTGGGAAGAGAATGGGATTACTGTGAATACATACAGCAACACTGTGCATTGTACTTATGTTGTAAACATGCTATAGGTATGTGCATGAGGGCTTCATCTGATTGTCTCTCTACATACTGTGTATAAGTAATTGCGCTAATTACCTAAAGGTGAGAACTTCAAAGTAGCACTGCAGAGAGATCCACAAGAATGCATCTGTCATGGCCTAAAATCTTGCAAATAACAGTGTAAATCTGGTAGTAGAGAATATCTAATACAATATATTAAAACGTATGAGAGTATTTGTGAAGATGAAAGACACAGCATAAAGAAATCTAGAGACACTTAGACTGTAAGCACAAATTAACTATATAGGAAAAACTTTCAAAAACAAGCAGTCAGTAAGCAAAACACTGAGTATGACTTTCCAGAATGCAGAAAGACCTTGCAAATGCATTTCATGCTTTAAAGAGCATGCCTAGATGTATGATATGATGAATCTGAGAGGATTTAATTATATCCCTGACTTAAAAAAGCCTTTAATTGTTTGCTTACTTGTTGGTTTTTGTGGGCTTTTATCCTTTGTTTGACAAACTCAGTATGAGAAAATTAGAAGAAGTAGAGAGAGAAAACAAAAGTAGTCTCAAATTAATTGCAAACTGGAAATCAAAGATAACTCATGAGTTAATGGAGTCAATTCAGTTGACAGTTTCAGCACTTTTAAAGAAGGGATGACATATGCTCTAAAACATAGTGCTGTGGATTTTGTTGACCAAAACTGAGGATGAGGAGCTTTGAGCAGTGGAAACTTGTGAGTTGCTGTGTACAGACTGTGTTCTCTGACTTTGCATTTCTTAGTTTAGCTACACTTTGTCCAGGAAATTTTATTATGAGTGGGGATGCCTGCCAAGATGGTACCATGTAGGGTTAAACAAGACAGTCTGGTGTATATAAGCTGCTCTGGGAGAGGGGTTTATGTTCACTAATGTTTCATGTTGATTTATTTTCTCAACTGGAAAAGTTTTCTAAACTTAGCATTAGCTAAGTACCAAAGGATGGTTTCAAATGCCTAAACATGAGCACCCACACAAGAAAATTTTAAGCTATATTTTAGATGCTTTAAGGTATCTAAAGATTAAAACCATGTAGGGAATTTATGCTTCTGTTTCCTTTGAAAAAACTATTAGTTGCCTATTTACACAGTATAGGTGCTTAGCTAGTTTTTAAATCTGTTTTTATTATGACAGACAAAATGGCTATGTATGTTGAGAAAAGACATGAAAGAAGCTAGATAGGAAAGATATATATATTGAAGATATTTATCTTCCTGACAGCTCAAGGGTTTTGTTATGCATCTTTTACAGGAAAATCCCTGAAATTTATTAATAATGCATCTTCAAGTGTGTCTGGCTTAGCTGGCATTGCTCACTGACTTTTTAGTGTGACAGACACGAATAAGAATGGCTCAAGTAAACTTGGAAATCTGCAGAGAAAATTTGAAAAATATTCACTTTCTTTCATGTAGTATCCTTCGCATTCATTAGCCATATATTCAAATAGAGTGCAAATATCAATTGCAAAATAATTTTTGACATGTGGCTGGCAAAATTACACCTACTGTTTTGTCTTGCCTCACAGTAACTTAAAATTCCTACTTTTTAGGGAATATGCTCAAGCTGTTTATAACCGAGTATGACCACTGTCACAAATTGATAGAATGTGTCTTCCAGCCAACAAAGCATAATCTTATATTGTCAGTAGAAAATTTAAAATGAAATCACTGTTAAGAGGAAAAATAACTTTTTAAAGGTTAATTAAAGAAAAATTACTTATTTTCTGAATAGAAGAATTATATATTTCTGACATAATCAACAAAAATAAAACCATTCGTTTGTAAGATTTGCTTCATTTAAGGTTGTCTTGTGACTTGCAAGCAATTGATCTTCTTTAAGCATCCTGCTCATACATATTTTATTAGTGAAAATAAGTGAAAAACCTACTTGAGGTACATCATGGTTAAATTATTTGCCTGAGTTAACAAAATAACTCTGATCTATGTAATAGTCACTGATTGTGTATTTTAGGCTTTTTGAGGTTGTCTAGCAAAACAGTATTTGACCCCCTTTGTATCTTTGTATTGGCATCAGAGGCCAGTACTTGGGAAAATAAGCAAGTGCAATCTTCTGGTGCAATGTAGAAATGTAGAAAAGCAGAAATCTGCATTTCTAATCTTAGATACTAGCAAGTTTTCTCTCCCATGTCATCATTGCTTGTGTCAGTAGTGCCCTTTACTTGCCGTAAAATGGACCAGGAAAAGATTTCAGATGCTTTGTCAGTCTCATGTTATAAATAAGTTTATTTGCTTTTACTACCTCTCATAAGAGTATGTTTGATCCTTATTACTTAAAACAAGTCATGGTTATGGGTTTTGTACTTTTCTGTCTGGAAAGTCCAGTGCAGACTGTACATGGCATTTGCAGGCATCTGATAAGAATCGAGGGAGATGCGGGATAGAAGACTGCTTTATTTAGAAGCTGTACATAAAAGGAAATGCCCTAAGAGAGTTGCTTAGTTTGAACAAGATTTGTAAAGGCAAACACGTTAGCTCATTTTAAAAAAGCATAAATCCTAACGAAATACATAGGTACACATAGACATAGCAACATCATTTTTAATTATGAGCTCTCACATTGTCCATTTAAGAACTTGCATAAACTAAACCAGCTTCTTTTCAGAAGCTAAAGTTTAGTAGTCACACCTACAAATACCGTTGTGAACACTTTGATCTTGATATAACCCCATCCAGTTCTGGTGGGTAAAAACAGATTTCAGTTTTACTTTGAACTAATTTATGTGAAGCGACATGGCCCATGCATGTGTGTGGGAATGTAATAACGAAAATTCCTGCTTCAATATGGTTTGGTTTTGGAGAGATTCTGTCTTTTAATTCCAGTGTTCTTTCAGCCTGGAATGGCCATAGTGCAGAGTCCTGCAGTGGAAGCTCCAGGCACTGAATCTGGCTTCCAAAGAGGCTGAAGAAAAGACTTCTTGCTGTCCTTCTCAATGAGAACTGTGGTTTTGTTTTGTTACAGTCAGTTTCTGAGACTTTTGTTCCGCTGTGGTAAAACAGTTCCTAGGTAAATACTGCCTGGGTCTGTATTGTTTGACCCTCTGCATGAGCTGATAAGTGTTTGCCCTGTTAGGCAGAGTTCAGGCAGAACTACAGCCCCTTTCTCAGAACATCATTATCTGTCTTTCTAGAAGGTTACGAGATTCATGAAGGTGGTCATGACATTCTTTCATCCACCCCCACAGTGTCTACTGGGCAAGGGAGCTGTGAAGTATGAGAAATGATATAAGTATGTGTCTTAAAGCAGCTGTTCAGCTTCCTCCTGTCCCCTCACTGTGCAGCTCTGGGAGTGCAGCATTCCCATTGTTATATTCCCACACTTCAGTTTTCAGTATCGTCCTGACCTCCAGTCCTCACTTCTAAGGGTTGGTATTTACTGTTTATTTCTTTTCTGGGGAAAAACATCAGCTGATGCCCTGTTTCAGAACAAGCAAGGAGGGCAGTTGCCTCCCTTTTCCATGATGAGAGCAGACATGTGATAACATGGAAAGCAAGCTGTAGTTCTCCAAACCATAATGATGTGGTTAATACATGTATTCCAGGCCAGCAGAAGACAAGCTGACCCTACTTCCAGAGCCTTTGAGACACAGTAGCATATTAGCATGCCCCTGTTGACAAGCAAGCCTTAGGTGGATTTTACTAGCTTAGGCAATGCCCTGTGAGCGTGTGCAGCTCCTTGTTGTCACAGCTGCTAGCACAGTCCCTGTGATAGGAAGCACAAGACAAATTAACACAGAGTGATTTGTACCTCCTTGTGGTATAGAGATGCACATCATTCTTCCAGAGTCTTACTTAGGGAAAAGGTAATTATCTAGCTGCACTGGTTGTGAAAAAGCATTCAGAAACAAGGGCTGTGTAATCAACGCAGAGATGTTTAGAAAAGTCCATAAGGAATATGTAGTAGGCAACTGTGATCTCCTTGGCTGTAAATGATCTTTTGAGGTCCCTTCCAATCCAATCCCTGACAAATATTGAACATCTCCCAAATTGTCTCGTGATTTGAGCCCGTATTCCTTGTTTCCCATTCCCCACCACCACCACATTGGTATACTTTTATCTTCTCAAGGACAAATTATAGGTAACAAATAGCATATAGTTCATCCTGATGCATTTATAAAGCAAGTGTTCTTTGCATCAGAAAGTACAGGGAATGCATAGCAATAGGCAGTGGTCTGTATAGGCAGAGAAGTCCAACATNACTCAAAAAGGTCACAAAGATTCCATGAGGCTGTGAATGAGA
The DNA here is from genome assembly GCA_013401335.1 of Brachypteracias leptosomus. Lineage (NCBI taxonomy): Eukaryota > Metazoa > Chordata > Aves > Coraciiformes > Brachypteraciidae > Brachypteracias > Brachypteracias leptosomus. The sequence continues at coordinate 18,075 of VYZX01016963.1, read as the reverse complement.
AAATGAGAAAGTCCAAAGCCAAGCTAGAATTTAATCTGGCTACTGCTGTAAGAGACAATAAAAAATGTTTCTATAAATACATTAACAGCAAAAGGAGGAGGGCTAAGGAGAATATCTGTCCTGTATTTTGATGCAGGGGAAAATACAGTCACCAAGGATTAGGAAAAGGCTGAGGTACTGAATGCCTTCTTTGACCCAGTCTTTAATAGTAAGACAAGCTGTCCTTGGAGTGCCCAGCTCCCTGAGCTAGAAGATAGGGACAAGGTGCAGAATGAAGCCCCCATAATCCAAGGGGAAATGGCCAGTGACCTATGCTACAGGTCTAATTGGTGGACCAAGATTCAACAAAGCCAAGAGCAAGGTCCTGTGCTTGGGCCACAACAGCCCCATGCAATGCTACAGGCTTGGGGAAGTGTGGTTGGAAATCTGTCCTACNAATGCATAGCAATAGGCACTGGTCTGTAGAGTCAGAGAAGTCCAACATGGCTTTGTTTTGTGCTTCTATACCTTCCTGATTTTCCTAGTATTTTAGCTTTTAAAAGCCACTTTTGTTAGCTGATTCTTTATTTTCCTTTTGGAAAATTTCTATTCCTCTGACCCTGCCTCTTCCTAACAACAAAACAGGGTGGAATGAGTTTCACCAAGATTAGACTTATGTTTTACTTTAGGCCAAGACTGTGTGGCAAGAGTCTTTAACAATTGCTTTATTTGGAGTAGATATGCATAGGCTAGCATCCTTGTCTCCTAAATTTCAGGAATATTTCTGTGAAAATGCAGTCTTGAGAACAAGTAGGTAGAAATTACTGAGAATTTTTACATAAGTCATCACTTTTTCATAGACTCAATTCATATACTCATACTTTTTACATCTTTTTCTGCTCAGGGAGTTAAATTCAAATAAACCAGCAATCAGAGTTCCTTGGGAGGAGTCCTGAAGGGCAAAGAAGTCCAGGGAGGCTGGGCATCTCTCAAAAGGGAAATCTTTAAGGCAAAGGAGCAGGCTGTCCTGGTGTGCCATAAGATGACTGGGAAGACACACCTGGCTAAAAAGAGAACTTTGGCTGGAGCTCAGGAAGAAAAGGAGTCTATGGCCTATGGAAGAAAGGGCACACCACTCAAAAAGGTCACAAAGATTCCATGAGGCTGTGAATGAGAAAATGAGAAAGTCCAAAGCCAAGCTAGAATTTAATCTGGCTACTGCTGTAAGAGACAATAAAAAATGTTTCTATAAATACATTAACAGCAAAAGGAGGAGGGCTAAGGAGAATATCTGTCCTGTATTTTGATGCAGGGGAAAATACAGTNCACCATCCTTGTAGGCATTTAAAAGATGTGTAGATGTAGCGCTTACGGACATGGTTTTGTGGTGGAGTTGCCAGTGTTGGCTTAACAGATTTGATAATCTTGAAGTTCTCTTCCAACCGGAACAATTCTATGATTCTCCAGAAATGTTAAGTATCACAAAAGTGAGACACTGTAAAAAAATCTAAGAGAAAGTAGAACAATTGTCTTGTATAGGAGTAAGTAAACTCTGGGATTTTGCTTCAACAGCTTACATGAGCCAGAGTTGTTTTAGGTGTTCTCAGTAACAACAACATTACTGTCTTCAGTCTGACCTGTGGCCCCCTCTTGCTGGCTTTGGGAATGAATGTGAGTGAGCAGCGGTGTTTAGGACCCTCCCTTCTAATTTCTGCATTGCTAGTGGCCAGCCCAGCCCTAACCCTTGACAAGCAGCATTAGATGACTTTCTTTTCCATTCCCTGGAGAGCAATGAGAGGTCCTTATTGTTTGGTATACTGGTACGGTGTCCTGATTTGGACTTGGAATAAAGTTTATTTTCTTCTTAGGAGCCTGTACAGTGCTGTGTTTTGGATTTAGATTGAAAATGATGTTGATAACACACCAATGTTTCAGTTGTTGCTAAGCAGTGTTTATACTACGTCAAGGACTCTTCAGCTTCTCATAGTGCCCTGTCAGTGGAGGCTGGGAGTACAAAAGAAGCTGGGAAGGAACACAGTAAGGACAGTTGACCCAAATGAGTCAAAGAGTTATTCACAGAATCACAGAATGTTAGGGACTGGAAAGGACCTTGAAAGATCATCTAGTGAAATCCCCTTGCCGGAGCAGGATCACCTAGACCAAGTCACACAGGAACACGTCCAGGCGGGTTTTAAATGTCTTCAGAGAAGGAGACTCCACAACCTCCCCGGGCAGCCTGTTCCAGTGCTCTGTCACCCTCACTGTGAAGAAGTTTTTTCTCATACTTAGGTGGAACCTCCTATGTTTCAGCTTACACCCTTTTGCCCTTGTCCTATCATTGGATGCCACTGAGAAGAGCCTGGCTCCATCCTCCTGACACTCTCTCTTAACATATTTATAAACATTAGTAAGGTCACCCCTCAGTCTCCTTTT